>RCUC01078112.1:0-12146 GCA_003697995.1 Taxidea taxus jeffersonii
CCCTTCACTAAGTAGGAGCCATTGCTGTAATTACTTCCACTGTTGTTGTTTTCATGTTTAAAAATCATAGAAAAGGAAAGGGAAAATAGTGTGTTACAATGAACATTCTGTTTTTGCTTTGTTTCTTTTCCTTCCTAGTCTAAGTATGGATATCAGAGATAATGATTTCTTTGGATAGGGGGTTTCTGGCTTACCACATATGACATACTATATTTTTATTTGCATATTTACTTATCATGTTTTCCTCTGCTAGCATGCAGGGACTTCTGTTCTAGTTCTTCACTGCACAGGGCCCAACACGTAGTTACTTAGCAAATATTTGTTGAGTTAGTGACTTGATGATGGAAAATATACCTGGAGTTTTATATTTTCTAGTTTTAGACATCACCAGTGACAGGGTCTATCTGTTTCAAGTTCAAAAGTCCCAAGGGAGGGATCCTTAGTCTAGTTTGGGTCAGATGCCATGGGAGAGGAGCACGTGGTAACATGGCTCTTGTGGAGATAGACTGGAGGGAGATGGGGCAATTCCAGAACAAGAAGGCAATACTGAACAGAAAAATAGCAGATGCTGAACAAAAATTACACAGTTCCTTTTCTGAGGAGTTTACTTTGAGCAATTTCATCCTTTTCTCTCTAGTTTTGAATTTAGGAAGGCCAAAGCCATCTTGACCCAGAAAAGCCCTTTAGGCATTTACCTGAAGGATGATTACTTTCATCTTATCCTACAATCAGGCAGCAAGTATTTACTGAGTAATGAGTGCCTGCCAGCGGCATGCAGTAAGTACTCTGTGATGTAGAGAGATAGACATGCAAAGTAGAGAAATAGATCTGGGAGTAATTTACATCCTGGTGAGAGGAGAAGCCCTGCAAGGAGATGAGCTCTCTGCGAAGACAGGTGGAGAGGGAAGGAATAGACTCCACGGTCCCAGGAGGCACCTCCACACAGGGAGGGAGGCTGGCACTGACGTGCCAGTTGGAGCTGAGGGAGGACAAACACCAGAGAGCCCTGGTTCTCCATGGGCCTGGGCCAGAGGAGGTGCCTATGTAAGGAGGAGTCCCTCCCACAAATACTACGTATGGCAGAGACTGAGAAGCCTATAAATATGAGCACCTGTGGATTCAGGTTCTGTCTCTGAATTGTCGTCTCAGTCTCTAACACTGGCTCTGTTTCTTATACCACTGCAGGTGATATACTTGTTCAGTTCTTAATGTACACATGCAGCCTTTAATGGTCATGAAGAAAACCTGCCAATCTTTCTATCCTCCAAAAAGAAAAGGCAAAGGGTCCAGTGCCAGTGCGCTTCCTGGTCTAACGTTGGTTACTGTTAGTTATCTTAACAAGCCTCTGTGAGCTCCCTTCCATGCTTTTGAGAGATCCATAAATGCGATAATCTCAGGAATACATGGTGCCCTTAGGGATATGCAAGCACATGGGATTCTAGAAGCATGCAAGCTAAATTGATAGACTTTTAAAAATGATTGACAATTACCAATAGCTGGAGGTTTTAAAATTTATTTCATGTGCTCTGTGAATACACTGCTTCAACTTCTATTTCTTAGAGGGCTCATGATTCATCCACTGCAGAAGGAACATTTTAAAAATTGTTCAAGGGGGAATTTGGTGAACAAAATCACCCAGACCAGATCAGATACTTATTTGGTGATAAATGAATCATGTGTTGCTGACTTGATTCACCTTCTGTGAGCCCTCCTACCATGCCAAAGGCAAAGGTGTCCATGCACTTAGCATGGCTCATGCCCCATATAATGGTGAGGGCACATATTTGCTCTTAAGGAAGTTTACAGATAAGAAGGGAGGCTAAGATGGATACACAGATAACTATAATACAAGGCAACATGTGGTAATCACCAAATGTCTGCCTATTTCCTAATAAGAGAAAATGTTTCTGAGAAAATGAATGAATGAAAGCATCAATTGGGTGAGTGTATGTGAGCTTGGGGCAGGGAGCAGGGATCTCCCGAAGTGATAGTATATAACTTACTTTTGGTATGGACTTGGATGGGAAGGAAACAGTTTGGGCATATAAAGATGAAGAGGGGAAAGAAGAGCATATATTTGTGGGGAGAGTGTGGGCAGAAGCATTGAGACTGGAATCAGAGAAACTGGGGAGACCATGCGGGCAGGTTTGTAGCAGATGGCAGACAAGCTTGCTCAGAGGATGTAAAGGATCTTGGAGAGTCATGGTATTTATCATGGTTAAACACAGTGTGCTAGGGGACCTGATTCTCATTTATAAAATAGATAAGGAGCTCATTCTGAACACAGTAAGTCTTACTGAGGTCAGGCTCTCATACTATAATAGTATCCCCTTCTCCTAGAGGAGTACATTCCCAGACCCCCAGGGGATGTCCGACACTGCAGATAGCATTGAACCCTATATGTGCTATGTCTTTTCCTATACAAACATATCTATGGTGAAGTTTAATTTATACATTAGGCACAGTAGGAAGTTAACAACAATAACTAATAATAAAAGAGAACAATTATAACAATATACAATAATAAAAGTTGCCTGAATGCAGTTATCTATCTCTCTGGTTCTATCAAAACATTGTACTGAACTGTGCCAACCCTTCTTCCGATGATGTGAGCTGATAAAATGCCTATGTGGTAAGATAAAGTGGGGTGAAGGACGTAGGCGGTGTGATGGAGCATTGGGTCGAGATAAAGTGGGGTGAATGATGTAGGTGGTGTGATGGAGCATTGGGTCGAGATAAAGTGGGGTTGATGACGTAGGCAGTGTGATGGAGCATTGAGTTGAGATAAAGTGGGGTGAGTGACGAAGGCGGTGTGATGGAGCATCAGGCTGCTATTGACCCTATGATGATACATCAGGAGGGGAACTGAAACCACAGAAACAAAATACAGAAAGGGGGGACTCTATACATCAATCAATATATTATATTGGGTCTTCCACAAATTATGTGCCCTTTACATCCATAAAATTAGTGGAGATAATCTGTAAACAGCACTTAAAAATAATAAGGGGGGCAACGATGTAGGTAATTATGTATATAGTAATTTGGAAATCCTCTAACAAATCTATAATGTCTACTTTAAACAGAATGGTACATGGTGGCACTGAAGTCTCACTGAAGCCTTTTGGTGTTAAGAAAATAGATCGAGTCCCACATCGGGCTCCTTGCTCGGCAGGGAGCCTGCTTCTTCCTCTGCCTCTGCCTGCCTCTCTGTCTGCCTGTGCTCGCTCTCTCTCTCTAACAAATAAATAAATAAAATCTTAAAAAAAAAAAAAAAATTGTTCTTGAGGCGCCTGGGTGGCTCAGAGGGTTAAAGCCTCTGCCTTCAGCTCAGGTCATGATCCCAGGGTCCTGGGATCGAGCCCCACATTGGGCTCTCTGCTCAGTGGGGTGCCTGCTTCCTCCTCTCTCTCTGCCTGCCTGTCTGCCTACTTGTGATCTCTGTCAAGTAACTAAATAAAATCTTTAAAAAAAAATTGTTTGTTCAAAGATATTTCATGATTTCAAATACTTCCAATAGAATTGAGGGAAATCACTCTTGTTCTCTTTTAGTTGTGAACAAATTGGATAAGTACTGAGAACTTCTTCCAAGCATATGGTGTCTGGACAGTCTGAGGTGAAGGCTTCTTGGAGGACCTGACTTTGTCCGCCATGTGGTCATATTGTGATATTCCAAAAACTCTTTCCTTGCTGTGGGATCATTTGCTTGAAGCTCAGATATTAGTACTCATTGGGAGAGAGGTGCAGAAATAGGGCTAACTGATAGAGATGTTATATCGAATAAACCAACATGTGAAACAGACAATCTTATTGTCTTATTTCATGATAGATCACCTCCTGGATGTTGCAGCCTGGGCCATGGGTTGGCTTTTATAATATTTAACTGCTTTATATTCTGTTTTAAATAAATGGAGGTATAATAAGTAAATAAGTCTTTAAATATGCTATACTAATGAGGTGTCAAATTAGATTAAATAAAAGCGACTATCACTTCATATCTGAAACAAAGTTGTGAATTTACTGCATGCTAAGCAGGGGAGAGCTTCCCGGTTGAGCCGTCACTGATCAGAGACCTGACCTTGTATAAGGATTTAGGAATTGTGGAATTCAGGGGTTGCTAGAATTACAGAACTAAAAATGTTTAGATATTGGGTGATCTTTAGCTGTGAAAACACAGTTACTTGAAAATCATTGTTACGCATTGGCTGATTTTCAGAAGCAAGGTTACTGATGTGAAGTCGTCCTTGATCAATTAGGATGGATTTAAAATTGGTTCTGGAGATTACTTGCTGCTCTGGCTGACGAAAAAAAAAATCGGTCTTTTTCCATGAGAATAGGAATTTTTTTTTTATCACTAGAAACCATTGTTATCATCCTTCATGCCTAAAATTTTAAACTGTAGTCTGACCTTTTTTTTTTTCCGTGTTGAAAAATACAGTGAGAAAGGGATAAAATTCTTTTTACAAGATAAAGTATGAAAAAAAACTAAATATTAAAATGGGCTGTCAGAAGTGTTGACAGGTGAAGATAACAAGTGATATATGAATCGTTAAGTTTTGAATTAAAATTTTATATCTCTGGTTATATTATAGTCCTGGAATGGTCTAAGTTTGACTATGTATTTGCATTGCCTTCCGTATTATCTAGAACATATTCATTTACTTCAGATCTGTGTCTTCCGTTGAAGAAAAATGAACATGATAAATTGAATTAGTTTGACATACTAGTTTGGAAAAAATAAAGGCATAAAAGGTGTCAGGTTTAAATTATTATTCTTTTTCTTTCCTCTTTGTAAAATCTCTCTTTTTGTGAGAACCTTTCACTCCAGGACGTTAAAAATGAGGATGGTACAAAGGCCATTGGCTTAAAGAAGAGTGTGGAGGGGCGCCTGGGTGGCTCAGTGGGTTAAAGCCTCTGCCTTCGGCTCAGGTCATGATCCCAAGGTCCTGGGATCGAGCCCCTCATGGGGCTCTCTGCTCAGCACCGAGCCTGCTTCCTCCTCTCTCTCTGCCTGCCTCTCTGCCTACTTGTGATCTTTGCCTGTCAAATAGATAAAATCTTAAAAAAAAAAAAAAAAAAGAAAAAGAAGAGTGTGGAACAGAAGAAACGTTTGAGAGGAAGGAAAGAGGTTCTGCCAAAAAAGATTTTACTTTTTAAATTCAAGAGTCAGTCTGGAACTAAAAGTTCAAATTTTCTATATGTACCAAAATAAGCACCTTCTCTTGTGAGGATATGGACCTCATGTCATGGTGCCTTATTTAGTACTACTAGAGAAATTTGTCCTATCATATCCTGACCATCTTCAGGACTACTAAAATACTCTTTTGTTTTAAGGGGCGCCTGGGTGGCTTGGTCCATTAAGCATCTGCCTTCAGCTCAGGCCGTGATCCCGGGGTCCTGGGATTGAGCCCTGCATTGGGCTCCCTGCTCAGTGGGGAGTCTGCTTCTCCTCTGCCTGGTGCTCTGCCTGCTAGTGTTTGTGCTCTCTCTTTCTCTCTCTCTGTCTCTCCCTCAAATAAATAAATACCATATTTTAAAAAATTTAAAAAAAATCTTTCATTTTTAAGCATCTAAGACTGAAAGGGCCATGCAGCCTTCTGGACATCCCCAGAAATTGGTTAGAAAGAAAGCAAAAGCATACGTGTCACCCATGTAGGTTAAGATGGATTCTGGTGAGAAGTGTAAGAAAGGAATGATGGGCCAGGAAAAGGTGATGAGGGAGTCACCTGGGTACGGGGGTTTTAACATCATCATGAGGGAAGTTAGAAATGGGCCAGTGGAAGTTCAGACAGAACAGACAGAAGTGGAGTTCAGACAGAAACAGGAGTATCAGCCCAAACAGAGCTGGACGGCGAATGGGGAGGAAGGAGAGCTGGGGGGCTGGCAATGGTGCAGTAGCTGCCATGTCTGAAGCATCTTATCACTTCTGTTAATCCTAAGCAATACGGCCAGGAATAGGTGGACAAGGGGACGACGTAGCTGGGAGAGAACAGCCCCTCTCTTGACTGGAGACACACCTTTGAGCCCTTCAAAGCACTGATAATCACTCTACTGAAAGTTTTCCCTGCTTAATTGCATCAGGTCCTGTATTGTCTTCTAATTGTAGCAGGTGTGTCTAAGTCAGGTTCCCCAGAGAGCAAAACTGCACTCTGCTCTCTTAGTTCTTCACAGCAGAGCTAAAAGCATGGATGAGAGCATAACTGAGCCAGCTCTCATTTCGGACTTGATTGGCTCACTGATTAAAATAGAAATAAACAGCTCAGATGATTATTCTGTCCATTGGTGAGAAGACTGGAAGACATTCATTTTCTAACCGTTGCCAGATGGGTCTAAGAAAAGTTACGGCGGCCTTCAGTCCTTGGGCCCAGTGTGATAATCTGTAAAATGTGGTGGATGAACTCGGGCAGCGGCAGTTTTTCTCCAGAAGCCAGGGAGTTCCGTGGGCTGGGATTCCAACCCGCTCTTTGCAAAGTGTTGTTAGCACCCTGTGAAGTGATGCGCGGAGTTTTGTGCTTGGAATTCTAATGCCTGGGAAGAGCTAGTGTGAGTTATACTTCTTTCCTTGCATTTAAATTCTTCTAAAAAATGGTGAAATGGTGAAAGCATCTTGAGAAATGTTTTACTATTTTACTTTTGGTTCCCAAATTATGCACTGCCTCGATTTGTGTACCCCTCGATAACGAGGGAACATCACAGGCTGGAGCACAACAGTAACTCCCGAATAGGGCGAGAAAGTCGTTTATCTCTCTGTTTCCACTCTGCCGGCAAACATCTGAAAATCACTAACATTCCTATTTGAATAAATATTTTGGTAAGAGATGTTCATTTGAATTTTTACCCTCAATAACTTAGATTGTGATGGGAAGAAAGGAAAGAGATGAAATAGTTTTTATTAAGAATTTCAACTGCATATCTGAAAGTGCTGTTAATACTAGAATATCTTTTTCTATTTGATAGTTTTCTTTTTCCCGAACAGGTTTGATGTGAACAGTTAGAGCTATACCGCTCAATAGGGATGTGTATATGGGGGATGACAACAGAGAAAGATTGGAGATACCCCTTATCCTCATACATTTATTACCTTCTCCCTGCAGAGCTGCCAATTAAGTTATCGCTTTTGCTACCCCAAAGCCTTTTTTTTTTTTTTAATTTTCTCTTTTGGATTTTGAAAGGTAGATACTGGAGTATCTAAACTCAGTTGAATTCTGTGCCCCCTTGATATCTAATGCCTAACTTCTCCAATTAAGGCATTTAAGAGGTTGCTAATGACAACACATCGTGATGGTCCATATGGAAGATAAGGAGGAACAGCTAAGTTGGAGTAAAAAGTCTCCTCCAGATTGTGAAGAGTGTTTAACCTAATAGCAGAAAAAGTGACATGATGGAGGAAATCATCAAATAATCTCTGAGGGCCTCCTGGAGTGTGTCTCATTTGCTCTGGGAAATAGAGAGCTGAACATGACAGGATACCTGATCTGGGATAGTTCACAGATTTGAGATACAGCAAGGTATAACAAGAAAACCCCAGCCCCCCTATTTTACAATGACAACAACAATGGTGATGACAATGACAAACACCAAAAACCAACCAAGCAAGCAAACAAACCTTAAAACTAAAACCCCAGTCCCCCCAAACACCCATAAAAACATGGCCCCAAAGTAAGTCAGGCTCAGCTGGGATGTGTAGTTATGGTTGTATCACACAGCAATCCAGGATTTGCTGCACTTGACTTGAGAATGCAATAAAAAAATGTCCATATATTCAATTATTGTTATCGAATCGATATAATTTCTTCTCTTTTGCTCTCAGGCACTTATTGTCCAGCTCATATTTTCAGGTTCCTACTTCTTGCTCACATAACTTCTTTTGGAAGCGTGTGCCTTTCCATCCTAATATTTTTTGCTATCCGTGTATAAGCTGCCTGAATTCCAGATTATATCTCTTTAGCACAGAATACATTCTGTCTCCTCCTGTGACCTGGATAGTCTTTCTCTTTTTACACTTCCCAAGATTACATCGCATTTTGTCATGCAGCCTCACACTGTTGTCTTCCATTAGCTTATAAACAGCTAAGGCCTATGCTTCATTTTTCCACATGAGTTTTTACTAAGCCATATCTCAAGGGAATTGGGAAATTGAAATTTGGAAACCTGCACAGGATTAACTTTGATTTTTGTTAGAAATCAGCCAGGTAGTTTTTTTGTTTTTGTTTTGTTTTGTTTTGTTTGTTTTTTTTTTGACCTAGTGTTTTGACCAATCACCTTTTTCTTAGATCCTGACAATATCATCCTATGTACCAATGACCCTTCTCAGCCTTTAGGAAACCATTATTGAAATTCTTTAGAATATCCATGCATTTTGAAAAAAATCTCATTCTGTATTGCCTGGAAAGATAGAATAATTAGATTTATTCACTCTCTTTGCTCTAGGAAAAATTACATGTTTCAAAAAGTTCATTTATCCTTTTTACCATGACACCCACCAAATTTCTAAATGGTCTCTCATCTCTTGTATTTTTCTTTCTTAAGATGATGGCTTCTTTGTGTTGAGTTTGGATCCTAAAGAGTTTGCCTTATCATAGAGAAGGTGTTATTTGGTGCAGAAATATTCAGCGTAAGTATCCAAAGTTGTAGTTTAATATATTTCTGAAAAGGAGTAATAAAAAATACTGTCTCCCACACTGCGCCTTCCAAAATGACTTATGTTGCTTTATGCTAATATTAATGGGCTGCTTCAGCCTGGAGCAACATGCTGGAAAATTGTGGTCTGTGAGGCATTGCCTCTGATGTCATCCCTTGCCAGGTCAGCAGGGGTTTGCATTAGCTCTTAAAGTTGAGAACTACCCCTTCAACCTCACTTTCAGGACGGTTCCCCATATACAGTGATCAACTTCTATTTCATTTAAGACTCTTCTGCAAAGGACAGCTTATGGTTTCAAAGGAAATATATTGTCATTGCTCCTCTTTTAAGTAGGACTTGCTTACTGGTTTCTTTGAATAGAATGACATTATTATTATATTTTAAGAACAATGAAATTTGAGAGGAGGAATGGCATATCAACCATAAAAGATACATTATTAGATGGCTATAAAATGCTCTGTAATATTAAAACATTAGATACAACTTCCACTCTGATAACAGCGTAATCACCCCCTCACCATAAAACACTAAAATTACTACCAAAGTGAAAAAACATTACTTAATGAGCCTTAGCTTAATAATAATGTAATCACTGAAAATATATGTGCTAAATGCTTTACCTGCATTATCTCATAAAATCCCCATAATCTCTCGAGGTTGGTACCATGATCAAGGTTAGATGCGCAGGCTTTGAGGATAGGGTGCCTGGTTCAAATTCCCCACTTCTTTCCTCCTGTATTAAATTGGTGAAATTTTCACCCTCTCCCAGTTCTATTTTTTCTGTCTGTTAAGTGTAGCTAATGATCATATGTATCTTATAGGGTTGCTTTAAGGCTCAGCAGAAGAGAATGGCTGTAAACTATTTATCAAAGTGTCTGGACTAGAAAATGGCTATAAAAACAGCTAATGTTTAGTGAGTGCTTACTGTGTGCTAGTCACTGTCCTAAGAGCTTTATGGACAGTATTAATCTAGTCCTCACAAAGACTATGATCATCTCATTTTCCTATTAGGAAAATTAAAGTTAGTGAGGTACAGTAACAACTCCAAGGGCACACAACTCACTGGGAAGTATGTAGCAATAGCCGAACTTGAATCTAGACATATATGCACCTGGCTTATATTAAAAAATCAATAAACATTTATATTTATGGTTGTTGCTACTGTTCACAGCTCAAATATAAGAGTAGAAACCTTTCTTTAACACGAGACAGAAGATGATTCAACAATTGTCCACAGAACTGAATTTATGGGTATAATCTAGTGAGCATGACTATTAGTATAATTTAACAACTTATGGGGCACTTAAAAGCTACATAATACCTTTGGCTTGTTTCTTCTAGAAAAAGCCCATACAGTCTCTGTCACTGTGGCCTCTGTTTTATGAGGCAAGACAACAATAGCAAACCTCAGGAGGGAAGTCAGACATGCAGTTTGTATTCTAAATCTCTCTTACCTGCATGATGCTTCCCTTGAAAATCATACAGTCAATAAAGGGAGAGCTGTCCTGTAGGACGTTCTCTGCTGTTGGAAATATTCGATATCTATGTTAACCAGCACAGTAGCTACTAGACACTTGTGGTTATTAAATACATGAAATGAACTCCTACAAGTGAAGATTTAAAGTTTTAATTTAATTTAATTTTAACTATAGTTATTAAGACTTCTGTTCTTTTCACAAGGGGCAACTTTAAATCATATAGTCTAGCTTCTTCTCAGACCACTTCTCCCTTCTATTTCCCCCCAGGTCTTTTTTTTCTCAGTCTGGAAGTCAGGTTTAAAAATCACATTATGTTGCATGCAGGTGATTGAGAAGTAGCTTTCATTTAATAATAACACAAAATATATTCTTTCCTCACTATCAGACACAACATCCAAAGGTGTATTCTATTCATTCATTTCCCTGTCTGGGTGGTTATCTTACAAATGATAGATGCAAACCATACCCGAGAATTGAGATGAGCAACCTTAAAACAGCACCGAGCAATAGGAAGTTTGCTACCTTTTTTCTGAATCTTTACTTTTGGTGCTCGAGCCACATTATGGCATCTTGGCTTGATGCCCTTGATGTCACGTAGCCATCAGTATCCACTGTTGACAAGCTATCAATAACACGGTGGAGTTATCCACCAGTTGTATGCGATTTCTTGAAGACACTGTTTCCAGAAACAAGGAGCAAAGCATATGCCTTGGAACTTTACAGACATAAAATATTTTTCTGCTTCTTAATTTGTAAAATCCTCATCCCAAATATGAATTAAGGGAGTATTAAAGGACAGAGCTGGAAGAGTTGAAGAAAAGAAATAAAATAACATATGCACCCTGAGATCAATTATATTTTTTAATATGCTTTCTTTAGAAGTGATAGAAATGAATTCAATCAGATGAGACTGTGAGGACTCTTTCAGTTTGGCAGACTCAGCGTCCTATCATCCTATTACAGAACAGAATTTAGTGTTGACAGACAGCTTGGGGAGAAGAGAGAATGCGTATCTTCTGTTCTTGAGTTCTGGTCCACAGGAGGACAAGATTTTGTGCTCTCGTCATTTACCTGGTGTCGTGAAAATTTCTTAGTTATTGTTCCAACAGGACAACATATTATAAAAATTATTGCTTGTTTTAGAACAACATGATGCTGTAACAAAAAGCAGCTTATTAACTCAAACATTTTTTGTGACCCTGAATTCCACTTCAGCGAGTTCACCAAATAGAGGTAGATAATTCTAGCCTCAGAATCTTAAAGATTTGCATTTGAAACATAGTATATAACCTTAATAGATACCTACTTTTCTTTTGCTCCATGGTAAGTGACTTTTAGAAACCTTTAACTTCCCTGTTGTGTCTTAAAATAAACGCCTGATTTGGGAGGAAATAGGTAGAAGGTGTATTATAAATAACAAGCCACACAGTCAGAAGCCATCTCTGAGGCAACAATGGAAGATAAGTAACAATGTTGAAGATTTTCTTTGGTCCCGTTGCCCCAGCTCACAGACTGTTGTAGAGGAAACAACAACAACAACAACAACAAAACAAACAAAAACAAGACAAAAAAGCCCTCACCTGGGAGTCAAAGACCAGGGCTCAGCCCTAATGTGAATAATATAGGTTATTTTTTTTTAAGCCCCTCTTTCCATTTCTTTGTTTGCAAAGAAGAAACGATAACTTTTCCTACCCCAGTCTGGGTGTTATCTGTACATCAAATAAAATGATATTTGTGAAAACACTTTGGGAATTATGCTGATTTGAAAATACTGTGATTTGTACACAGATAGACTACTAAGTTTTCAGCAGCCTGATATGTAGAAGGATGACATAGGGGCAGGAAAGGAAAGATATTTTGGGGGCCAGACAGGACAATGCCAGAAAAGGGGTATCAGAGGGAAAAAGACATGCCCAGGCTTTGTATTACACTTAATTATGGAATATGATAAAATTTTTCGGGGTCTGAGAAAAGAGCAGTTATCAAATATATTATAGAATGAATTCCAATAACAACTTCATTCCCTA
>RCUC01078117.1:0-10952 GCA_003697995.1 Taxidea taxus jeffersonii
CATTCTGTCAGTGTATCAATACTGAAATGCACTGTTACACCCACTGAAAGAGAGAGGAGAAGATCATAGAAAGAAGGCAGACATTACCTCGAACGAGCAGGCTCTGACAGTACCTGAGGCCCGTGATGGGCACCATCACTCACTCTAAAATTGTAACTGAAAATAAGAAAAGCTATAGGGACAATCTGTTCAGAGCAGTCTTTATTTGTAGTCACCAAGATCTCAAAATAACCCAGATATCTAGCAATTCGTTTTGGCACATTTTCTCGATAGAATATTTGAAAACCGATAGAATGTTAAACAGGTAAAGACATGAAGTTTTGGGTGAAATCCTAAGTGAGAAATAGAACTCAAAACTGTCTGCCGCCAAGCTTAAACCAATGTGAAAACAATAGAGAAAGACTGAAGGGAACAAAGAATGGGTAGCTCTGGTGTCGGAGTCGTGGATGAATTAGACATTGAAAAATCTCTCCAGGTGTCCACCTCCGTAGCGAGCAGGGGATTTGAACCAGAATGCTCAGACCACCGGCACAGGAAGCCCCTGGGGCACACATTTAAAATGCAGATTCCAGACCAAATCTGGTTGGGGCCCAGAAATTTGCATCTTTAACACTCCGATGTGTTTGCGATTCTTATAAACACGGGAGGTCGGGAACCGTGGCTTACTTAGTGATTTTAAAGTAGTTTTGGGATTCTAGATTCCAATTACCTGCAGGCTCCGAGTCTGGCTAACCAGAGGTAAATCAGGTCTACGCATAACGACTCCAGTTCAGTCCGGGGTGGGGGACGGGAAGAAGAGGGGGGCTGGGGTGGGGGGCAGGGGTGGGGGTGGGCCAGCACTGGCAGGCCTGGGATCTTTGCCCGGACTTGTCCTTCTGGGGAGGATCTCTGCCTTAGCCAGATCGGGTGTGACCGTGCCTCCAGGTAAGCCTGCGATGCCTCATCTGGGTCCTGACTAATCCTTGACCTTCACCTTGTCCCCCGCTCCCAGCGAAGTCCTCCGGACCCTCCCCTCCCTGGAGTCTCTGCAAAGGTTGTTTGACCAGCAGCTCTCCCCTGGCCTCCGTCCACGGCCTCAGGTAAAGGCTTTGGGGTTGGAAAGACGAGATTGATAAACCCGGGTGGGGTGAGGGGTGGGGAATAAGGTAGCAGGAGTCCCGAGGGCTCCAAAAGGAGCTCCCCATCTCCGTGCACTCCTGCCCAGAGTTGGCTAGACCACCAGAACATGGGAGGGGGGCTGGGAGTCTCAAAACTCTGTTCCTCCAGTAAGGCGTTTCCCCGCTGCCTGATTTTGATTTAAGGAAAAAAAATTTCAAATTGCGCACCCATCAGCAGAAACTAGTAAGTGCTAAATAGGGAAGCCGGTAAGGGCCTTTTTTAAAATCACTGCTAATGGCAAACTATGGGGAAAGAAGAACGTGAGGTGCCTAAATGCTTGATCCCACCTCTTGCCCCAAAAAGAGCAGGGCAAAAGTGCTCCCTGCCCATCCCCCCACAGGCTCACAGTCTGGCAGGGGCCAAGGCCAAGTCACTCACCGAGCAAAGCTGTGTGTATCCAAAGGTTGTCATCAGGAGAGGTAAAAAAAAAAGCAAAAGCAGTATCTCCAGAGAAAGTACATGCAACAGATACAAGGGACAAAGGGTTAAGATGTTAACAACAACAAAAAAACCTCCTCCAAATAATTAGGGAAAAACCCAAGTTTTAAAATGGGGAGAGGTTATAAAGAAAGGCTGTCTTACTGAAAAGGGATAGGAATGACCAATATATATACCTGAAAAGAAGTTCAACCTTATGACTCGGGTTTTGGGGTCAGGGACTCACAAAGGGTCACCGCTCTGCTCGGTGGCTGGGAGTAGATAAAAAAAGGGGGGTTTCCTGAAAGGCCATTTATCTACTTGTAGTGGCAATGTTAAACGCACAAGCAAGCAGTTCTATATGTAGGCAGCTGTCCACGGGGCAGAGATGTTTATTGTGGCTTTATCTCTAAAAACAAAAAACCTTGGAAACCACCCAAATGTGGAGTTGGTTAAAGTATGACACAGAATTCTGTTCTAAGGTGGGCACACTGATGTGGACAGATTTCCCTAAGGCATACTGTGGGCAGAAAAAAGCAAATGGCAGAACAGCTGATAAATGTTACATGTGTGGAAATCGGACCAGAAAGATTGAAACCCAAAGGGCTTCTCTGGTAACCACATGGGGGGATAGGATGTGGGAGAAGGGGCTAGGCCAAGGGGGACTTCAGGCTTGACCAGACTGTTTGCTAGAGGCTTTTTAACTGAGAAAAGGTCTATGTGCTATTTGTACAACTTAAAAATTCACGCCGAAGTTGAAAAGGTAATTTTGCTTTCCTTGAAGTGAACGATGAGACATTAATTTCTGGGAAAGTAAAAGCAAATCTAGGCAAATCAGGGGCCCTGCCAGACACTAACATTTAAATAGTTTGAACAGAAGACCATACACCCACATCTTTGAAACAGATCAGAAGAGGGTGAGGCCCCTAGAGAGTTAAGCCAACCCGCCAGCTGGTGTTTACTTTGTGACAAGACCCAGCAGGGACGAGATGGAGGGTGGCATCAGGCATGGATGGAGAGAAAGGGTTCTCATTCCCTCTCCCTTATGAGACCCTGGTTCATAAAGAAACTCAAAGGTCGTTCTTGATGCCTTCAGAAATCCACAGATTAGAGGAGGAAGTGGGAAGGCTGCTTGAGGTCGAGGGAGGAACACTGTCCCCTAGATGAGAAACAGCTGAACGCAGTAATGGCCCCACCCCCCACTGGTGCTTGTTTTCCACATCTGTGGAACGGGCAGAGTGTGTCAGCCACCACAGGGTTCTGTGAAGGAGTGAGTGAAATTGCTGGTATAAGACAATTGACTTCCCTACTCCACTGACATGTGGCCCTTCCCCTCTGGTCGGCGACACAGGCTGGGGCCCCTGGGCCCCCGCATGGAATTTGAGAACTGATGGGAGGGGCAAATGCAACGTTATCAACCATGACTTTGGACCTCAAGGGCTGGGAGACCTGGCTCTGCCCCATGTGAGAAAGAGTCGTTAACCTTGGAACCCACATCCTCCCTTTCAAAGGGCAACTAAAAACCAAAGTAAAATAACTGGACCAGTCATGGGAACTCACAGGTGTCATTCAGGCCAGTTTGCTCACTTCTACTAAGCTGTGAATTATGTCCTCAGTCTTGACCTGAGTGACATTTGGAACCAGATTATTCTTGGTTGTGGGGGACTATCCTGTGCGTTGTAGCATGTTAACACCTCCTTGTCTCTACTGGCTAGATGCCACTAGCGTCCCCCCAGCTGTGACGACCCGAAATGTCTCCAGACGTTGTCGGATGCCCTTCGGTGGGCAAAATCGCCATCAGCTGGGAACCATGGGGCTACATCTACATTCAGGTCTCAGGTCTACAGTAGCTGTATGACTTGGACACGTTGATGCACCACTCTGACTCAGTTTCCCCTCCGCAAAGCAAGGGTTAGAAGAATCTGTTTCTGCGAGGATTAGATGAATGGATGAATGCATGCATTTAAAACGTGCTTGGCATCACGAAAGAGCACGTCCGGTTCTGTATGGTCTTCCCACCGGGAGGCAGATCGGCAGGCAAAGCTCCACCATCCTGCTAACAACTTTTGTTTCAAGAACAGGCTCCCTGTTTGTCAATTACTTCATGTACACTTGGTTAAGTTTTTGCCAAACCTTCTTCATAAGACACAGACTCAGAGGAGAGGGCAAGATACCAGGCTGGAACTGCAGGGTGACTGCCCCAGGTGGCAAGTGGGTCAGTAATTCCAAGTGTCTGAGAGGGAAAAGAAGAGGTTGAATCTGTAATCTCTTCAATTCTTTATGAGAAAAACCACCCAAAGCAAAGGGATCCTGAATTGCAACACTGCTGACCAGCGGGTCTGCTCCACCCCCCCCACCTGTGTGTCTCTTTCCTTTCCATACCTCGAGGCTTTTCACTCATGGATGATAAGCCATGATAAGCACAGGCTGATTGTGAGCTTTGTTGAGCAGCAGGGTAAAACCAAAATAATCGGAGAAAGTGTTGGCAAATCTGATGTGTTTGAAGTGTTGACGAAGCTAGGATAGTTGCGAGGGGTGATGGGTCGAGGTGGCCAGTACCCGTAGTACTTTCAAGTGGTGGGGGAAGGTGTGGAAATCTGAGGTCAGAAGCAAGTGTAGCCTAGCTGGCTTACTAAGCAAGGGTTGGAGTAAAGGGACCTCACCGGGTTGGCAATAACCCTCATTCTGTTCTATGCACGTGTCTAATTTTATCCTCCAACTTCTGAAAGGCAGGGATGGTGTCCTTAATTCCACATGTGTGACCACTCACCTGGCACAGAGTAGATGCTTTGTAAATACTGCTTCTGGGAGTAAATGCTTGAGACTGTGGACCAGGTCTCCGGACGGTCACAGATTCAAGTCCAGCTCTGCCGTTCACCAGCTATGTGTCCTCAGATGAGTAACTTCAGCTCTCTGGGACTCCTGTATGGGTTGAACTTGACTGAGCACCTTCTTGGCCAGGTGCTGTTCCAAGCACCCAGGTCACAGCACTGAACACCATCCTCACAGTCCCAGTTCTCACAGGGCTCATCTTCTAGCAGGGAAGACACAATGAACAAATGCATGACCAAGGTGACTGATAAGAACCAAAGCAGGATGGTTTGATAGAGATGCCCTCATGGCTACTTTTGCTAGTGTGGTCTCCCCAGGTGACTTCCTTGTCTCTGGGAATTCCTCAGGGAGTGTAAAGTCAAGGCCACAGGCAGGTCAGAGATGAGATGGGAGTGCCTGGGAATGAGGGGTTACCAGACAGAGTCTTAGAGGGCAGGGCAAGGAGTCTGGATAATTTTCTCCCAGTGGTGGGTTCCAGCAGTGAGACAGCTGTATTTTATTTTATTTTATTTATTTTTTTAAAAGATTTTATTTATTTGACAGACAGAGATCACAAGTAGGCAGAGAGGCAGGCAGAGAGAGAGAGGAGGAAGCAGGCTCCCCGCTGAGCAGAGAGCCGGATATGGGGCTCCATCCCAGGACCCTGGGATCATGACCTGAGCCGAAGGCAGAGGCTTTAACCCACTGAGCCACCCAGGTGCCCCGAGACAGCTGTATTTTAGAAGTAGAGGAGAAGCAGCACTGAAGTTGAGGTAAGGGGGAGCAAAGGTCATGATCAAGGCCAAACCTAGAATTTATTAAGCACCTGAGTGGATGAGGTATGAAGCAGTTGGAGAGGCAGGGTTAAAAGGGGAGATGAAATGAAGGTTTGCTTTTTGGCCATTATAATCTTGAGGTGATTATAGATAGCTCTGATTTCCTTGTCTGCAAAGGGGAATTATCATAGTATGGAGAGGGTGAAATGAGCTGGAGTGTGGAAAGGGCCCAGCAGAGTGCCTGTTTATGGCTGACACTCTGTGACTGCTGTTCTTACTTGCCCTTTTCCCCAGGTGCCTGGTGAGGCCAATCCAGTCAACATGGTGGCCAAGCTCAGCCAACTGACAAGTCTACTGTCTTCCATTGAAGATAAGGTACTGGGGGATCCTGCAGCTTCTCTTGGCTTCTTTTTGGCCCTCTCTTTGCTTAGACAGTGCCCAAGTGTACAGGCTGTAGGCTCCCTTTTACCCTGTCCTCCAAGGAATCTGCCTTCCCCTCCCCACCTGAAGGGCCCTTTGTGTTTACATCCACAGGTCAAGGCCTTGCTGCACGAAGGAGCCGAGTCTCCCCACCGGCGTTCCCTCATCCCTCCGGTCACCTTTGAGGTAAGTGGCTGTACCCTTGCATTCCACAGTTGAAGGCTGGGGACATTCTTGTCTCTGTGGAAGGAAGGACAGATTTTGGCTCAGCTGTCCAAGAGTAAGTAGCCCAACACTGAGAGTGGTGGCTGGTAGAGCCACCTGTGGAGAATGGCACCCAGACAGGTCTGTGAAACCTTTAGGAGAGGCTCCCCAGAGAAGGGCTTCTCAGCCCAAGATGCCGCACACTGTGTCCTTCACCAAATGGGCCCAGTGAGTGACATCAGACAGCACCCCCTCACCACCCCCACACTGAAACTGGCTGCAAAGTAGTGCCTCAAGGGAGAAGTAGGAAAAATATATAATTCCCATGAATTCCCCGAGTGTGACTGAGTTAGAACCTCCTAGCTCCGGCCCAGAAATTTGTTTTTCTTAATAATGCACAGAGATCCTAGTGTAGGTAAGCAGCCCAGCCCTGGTCTCACTTTCAGGGACAAGAGGCCCCCACCCAAAGGCCTTTCTGGCCCCGAAGATAATTCCATATTTATGTCTCCAGTTTCTGAGTGTGCCTGCTACACAATTGTCTTTTTCCTAATTATTATCAGTAAACGTTCAATTGTTGTAACAATGCCCAGGAGCCGAAATCTGTTACTAACATCCTTCCTGCGAAGTTGGTGGCACATCAGATGAATGAGTGTCACATGAAGGCGAGACTGACTTATTCTCCAGTAACTCACCTGCTCCCTGCACCAAACCTATTGGCAGAACAGGCGGTGGCACACCCCGAAAGCCGGGGTCTTTAGCACGGTTTTGTGGTTCTCAGGGGGGCTGCCTGCAGAAACCTGGACTTGGGCTCTGGGGCGAGGGACACTCAGAGGTTGAAGTCCGATGGCACCAACTGGGACGCCAGGGCTGGACTGGCCAGGGGCCGCCCAGCCACACAGGCAGGGGGCTCCCAGGCCAGCCCCCGGAGCCCACCCAGAGCGAGGATGACCACATCTCCCCTCCCCGCTCTTCCTTGCAGGTCAAGTCGGAGTCTCTGGGGATTCCTCAGAAACTGCAGCTCAAAGTCGATGTTGAGTCTGGGAAGCTGATAATGAAGAAGGGCAAGGACGGTTCTGAGGACAAGTTCTACCCCCACAACAAGAGTAAGACCCCTGCCACCATGGCGCTCTCATCCTGCTGTGCTGTTTCTCGTGGACTGGCTCGTCACAGAACAGCCGGAGGAGGGGTCCTGCCAGCCACATGAACCCCTGCGTTAGGCTCTCACCGCCTCCCCTCACCCTGTCTGTGGGACCCCGAGCCAGCTCTGAGGCCCACCTCACACACACCCCCTTCTCGAGGCCTTTCCCATACGTTCCGCTTCTTTCCACCAGACCCTGGGGAAGTGAGCTTAAAGGCATGGCCCTGGAGGGCTGTTCTCTGTGACTACGTGCCTTCTCACTAGGACCCCCCCGCCCCACAGTCCCCAGTTTCACGTTCCCCAGCCTCACCCCGTCAGGAACGCCGGACCTGGGCTATCTATTCAGATGGCAGCTATTGGCTTGACAGCCAAGCCCTACAAATAATGTCTAGTATGGCCAGACCTCCAGAGGGGCAGGAAGGGAGACCAGATACTCAGTGCCAGCTTGGGGTCTCACAAGACAGGGATAAGCATGCAGGTAACCCTGGTGGCTGGGCTGCCCGGGTTCAGACGTAGGCTCTGCCACTGGCTGGCAGGATCATGTTGGCCTGGTTACTTAAGCTCTCTGGGCCTCATTTTCCTCATCTGTGAAATGGGAATCATCATCATCATAATGGATTTCTCCTAGGCTTGTCATGAGAAGTAGATGAGCTAGTGCATATGAGAGCACCCGCTCTGTGTCCCACAGCAGCACTGGCCCCTGGCAGAGTGCCCAGGCAGAGGCCAGGGGCTGGAGGTCTACCCACCAGGGACCTGGCCCATCTTGCTGCCACGTCCCATCTGGGCAGTGGCCCCAGAGTCCGAGGGATGCCCTCAGGGCAGCAGGTAGAGAAGGAGTCTGGGGACCAGCCCCATGCAGGAGGTGGAGTACAGGGAGGGGAAGCATGTAGATAGCATAGGGAGGCAGTTAAGAGTCTAGCCTCGTATCCCAGCTTGGCCGCTTGTGACCCTGGTCTAGAGCCCAGATGTCTCTGATGCTCAGTGTACTCTTGTCAAAAGGGTGTTGATGACTCTTGTCATGGCAGCCCTGAGTCTTAAATAGATAAACTTCACAGTAGGTAGTAGGTGCTCAATTAAACACCATCATCACTATAATGATCCTTCCGAGGTAAGGCAGCACAGAGCAGTGAGGAGAGACCAGGGAATGAAGTCCCTAGACCCTGGAGAGTGACCAGCTGTCCTGTTGATGCATAGTTGAGGTCAGTGTTGAGACAGGGCTGCCCCGTCCACTGCCACTATGGGCCGAGACATGGGGTGTGTTGAGAGTGATCCACTTAGAGCCATGCTTTCCTCTCACCCATCGCACACAGAATGAGTTACAGCTGAAAGGGGTGGACCCAACTTAAGAGGAAACCAGAGCCGAGGATGAGGAGAGAGCGTGTCAGAGCGCCTGACTGCTCTAACCAACTCAAGGTTTCTGGACTGCAAGAAATCCCTCCTGGGTACTGGGAAGCACTGTGAACCCTTGCCAGTTTAATTCAATGGACATTTTCTCTTTGGAGTATTTTTCATGGACCAACCCTAAGTTAGAGCCCTCCAGAGATGTAGCGGTGTAGAAGAGAGAGTCGACCTGTGAGCATGTATTAGACTGTGTGTCAGATGGGAGGTTAGCCTGGAAGGAGGATTGATTAGCTCTGTTGTGGGGTGTATAGGGAGGCTTCACAACACAGATGGCTCTGTCTAGGGCTTTGAAGGATGAATAGGAGTTCACCAAGCATAAAATAGGGGTGGGCCCTGGGACTGAGAATGGCCTGTGCTGGAGCAGAGTTGTTAGGGAAATCCCATGTCCCTTGTGGCCCTAAACGGAGGAGCAGCGGGACATGGGGTCCCACATGTGGACAGGGCCCCAAATGCCGAAGTAAAAGTTGGAGATGTTCTATGGAATAGACAGCAATGATGATGGTTTGACCGCCTGGAGAGTGAATATACTCCTTTGTGGAATTCTGGACAGTGTGAAAGTTGCCATCAGATCAGGGATGGGTGAAAGAGCCAGGCTGGAGAAGAGGTGCCCTGAGAAACCCCAGCTCAAGTCGAGATACACTGTACAGTGGGGGTTCACTCTTAAAAAAAAAAACGTGGATGCGCAGATCCTGCCAACCCAGACTGCAGGCGACACCCGCCTGCTTCCTGTCCTCCTTCTAGGCCATGGAGCCCAGCTAACCCTATGCCATGGCCTCTGTCACATCAGGACATGATTACTTGTCCCCAAGTCCCCTCCCTCACGAGGGCCGGGTCTTGATCTCACATGCTCTGCAATCTGTAGACCCAGCACGGGACCTAATTTTCAGCAGGTGCATATTCAAGGACTGCCGATGGACTAAGGCACTTGCAGTGTTGCTCATAAATCCCCAGCTCCCCCCACCAAAAACATGGGACCTCCAAAGAGGCCAGAAAGTGGATCTTTTTTGTTATCCGCTAAATCAGTCCCCAGAGTCTAGAACAGCACTTGGGCACAGTACGTGACCGGTCAGTATATACTGAGTGAATCCATGAATGAATGAATGAACAAATGAATTCAAGGCCAGTGCAGAAACATAGTCCAAGTGGCTGTGTGTTTGGGTGCCCTCTTTTTTTTTTTTTTTTAAGATTTTATTTATTGAGAGAATGAGAGAGGGAGAGAGCGTGAGAGGGGGGAGGGTCAGAGGGAGAAGCAGACTCCCCACTGAGCAGGACTTGATCCCAGGACTCCAGGATCATGACCTGAGCCAAAGGTAGTCGCCTAACCAACTGAGCAGGGTGCCCTCTTTATAGCCAGCCTTGGAGGCAATGTGCTTCTGCAGCGAGGGGCTCTGGGTAAACTGGATTCCCGCACTGGCTTCACAGCTTGATCATGGTGTGACCTTCAGTTAGTGACTTAACTATTCCGAGCCTCTGTGTCCACATCCATCAGATGGATTCCTATAGGGTCCTCGTGAGCGCTGGTGGCATAAGGCATGCTGTTAGCCCATCCTGGCACAATCAGTTTCCAGTCGTGGTTATTGTACGTGCTGATCATCTGGAAGAAATCTTTGATGGCAGGTGTTGGGAGTTCTTTTCCCTGCTTTTGTCCCCATGTTCTTGAATAGCTTGGTATTGAGATCTTCTATGTGGAGGAAAAGCCAGTGGCTGTATGAGGAAATCATAATGTATTCACTCACTGAGCAGTCACAACAGGCCAGGCCCTGGGGATGCAAAGGCGAACGAGCCAGGAGGGGTCCTGGCTCTGGGGGAGGTTCCATGCAAGTAAGAGTCAAGGAGAAAATAACCAAGTACACAGAAAATGTGAGCCAGGAAAGTGTCAGGGAGTGAGGAGCTCTAGGCTGGGAATGTAGAGAGGATGTTAGGGCAGTGATGGAGGACTGCCACTGGAGCTAGCACCTGCCCGTCAGGAAGATGCTAGCCACGCAAAAACCACAGAAAAACCCTTGGGCAGAGGTTCCAAGATGGGAGCAGGCTTAGCATGTGAGTGAGCCTGGAGTGGCCGGAGCATGGATGATGCAGAGATTGGGCACCTGTCCTGGGCTTGATGAGCCCCGAGGATGTTCTGAGTGCAGTGAACCACTGTTAGGAGATTTTAAACAAAGCAGTGGTATGATCCCACTTTAAAATGAACTCTGGCCACTGCTGAGAAAAAATTATGGCAGGGAATGGGGAGACAGACCAATTAGGAGGCCTTGGCAGTCACCAGGCAAGAGGTGGTGGTGGCTTGAGATGGGGAAAGATGGGCATTGGGAATGTTTTGAAGGTTGGATGGCTCATACCCACTCATGGGTGAGATGGAGAGTTGCAAGGAAAAGAGCCACAGAGAGCTTCTAGTTTTATTTAGCTGGGTGTGGGGACCAGTGAGCCCCTAACCAGCCCTGATAGAATACTAGTCCTGATCAAGTAAGATATCACATCTTGGAAGCAGCCTCACAATCCTACAAATGGGGGTCGAGGAAAAAACAGAAGTTCAGAAGGAAGGAGACATGGCCTCATAGTAGCAGACTAGGGCAAGTCTCAGGGCATCCTGGTTGACAGCAGTAGGAATCACACCATAGGTGTGATTC
>RCUC01078121.1:0-30856 GCA_003697995.1 Taxidea taxus jeffersonii
GCCAGCTCTGAACTCCATGTTTAGTCAGCTCCCAGCATCCACCAAGTATGGTAGGAAGTGCTGATGCACAGACCCAAGGAAGGAGTATATTCCCCCTTGGGGAGAAGACAGAGAGAGACAGGCCAATGAAAAGGGCATAAAGGATTAAGAAAGAGAGGCTAGGCTGCTGGTTCCAGGCTCATTTCAGGCAATGTCAAGCAAATGCCAATTTTTGTATTATCCGCCCAGTACCGAGTGGAAATGAGACTCTTTAAGTCTCAGTTTCCTTCTCTGTGAAATGAGGCTTTCTTGACGTTCATGTATATTGAATTTACATCCAGTATCAGGCCTGTGGGTTTGAGTCCTGTAAGCAGTAGCAAGCATATCCTGTCGTTACAGGCTGAATTCTATTCTCCAAAACCTGGTAGGCTATAGCCCCAACCCCCACTGGCTCAGAGTGTGAGCTTATTTGGAAATAAGGATGTTGCAGGTGTGGGTAGGTGGGCTTCCATCCCACATGCCTGGTGTCCTTACAAGCAAGTGGCCATGTGAAGCCAGAGACATGGAGAGAAGCCTGTATGAGGCCAGAGGTCCAGACTGCAGAGATGGAGCTACAAGCTGAGGAAGGCCAAGGGCTGCTGAAGAGCCAGCAGGAACTAGGAAGAGTCTTGGAGAGATCCTCTCTGCAGGTTTCAGAAGGAGAATGGCCCTGCTGCCTCCAGAGTGTGAGTGAACATACGTTTTGTTGTTTGAGGCCACTCAGTTGTGATACTTTGTCCAGAAAGTCCCAGGAAACTAGTGCCCATGTGGAGGGACATAGTATGTGGCATCTGGAATCAGAACAGCCAAGCTCAAGCATCTCTTGACCTACCGCAAGGTGGGTCTCTAACGGAGATCAAATGCTTCAAGCCCTGCACCTGAATTTCCTGTTCTATAGCTCGCACTGGGGGCAACGAGAGTGGGCAGCTGCGCATAGCCTTGTGAGCATGAAAGTGTTGTGTATGGACAGCACTTGGCCCAGAGCCTGGCATCTAGGAAGACAGTGGGAGGGCTCGGAGTCTCCTTCTGAAGACACGGGCATTTGGACCATGGCTTCTGATCCTTCTCTACCACCACGTGAGCCCTGCCAGGCACAGGGATCAGATCCAACCCTGCCTTCTGTGTGCAAGACACATTGTGGTTTGATGCAAGAGTGGAATGGTATTCTCCTTTCTCCTTGCAACACAAACGGTCATGCAAACCCTTCGCTTCTTATCACTGTTTAAAATAAGTTCTGCCACTCAACGCCTATGCTGTTTGATAAGGCATCGTGTTGCAAAGCGCGCACTCCTGAGTGAGACAGAGCTGGGGGCCAGGCTTACTCAGACCGATGGCGTGCTGTGTGCCCTGGAATGCTTCTTTTCTTTGTAAAAATACAGTTGCATTTGTTTTTGAAGTCTATGACAAGAAATAAGTGGTATAGAGAAGGGGCCTAACCTAGGCCCGACCGACAGAGGGACCGACAGAGGGACAGGTGGTCCTTTCGGAATCTGTCTTGTTCCTTCCTGGAGAGGAAGAGCTGCTCCGACCACAGGCTTCAGGTTGGCTCGTTGATCCCTCCCGGTGCTGGTCCCAGCGGCCCGCGATGTCTGTGGCATCAAACGGCACCCGGCAGCCCGCGTGCCCCATCTCACAGAAGGGCAGGTGACACGGAATGACACTCTGTGTCCAGGGCCACCAGAAGTCCTGATGCTAGCCCCCAGGACTGAAGGGCCCCAGGGGAGGAAGAAGGAGATGGGCGGGAGACAGGCTTGGGAGGCCCCTGCTAGCCGAGAGGGAACGCCACGTGCCCAGGGGCGCCTCGGAGGCAGGGCTTTGACCGCGTGGTCCTGACGGAGCCCAGGCTAGACGCAGGCCAGGCACCCCACGTGCACCGACACCTGCTTCCCACGGCCTCCTCTGCAAACACGTCAACAGAGGCAAACCAGCTAACGCAAGTGTGGCCGGGTCGGGGCTGAGATTCTAATGCTCTGGGTCGTCCCTGCACTCGTCCCGCATTTCGCATCTGTTTTCCCCTCAACACCCACGGCCCCCACGAACTTCTCTTCTCTACCTCCTGAGACGCGTGCCTCATTTACTTGATGGTAAGATAGGCCCGGACGGCCTTCTAGGGAAAAGGCACAAATATTATTTGCAAAGGCTAAAAAGCAGGTGTTCCCCAGCTTATCTGAATATTTTGAGTAAATCCCTGTTTTGAAATGTAAATGCTTCTGCAGTCTGTTTAGTTTGAGATAAAGCAGTGAACAATGAGTTAATCCTTGTTTTATGCGCTTCATTATCTGAAGCCTGTGACCAGGCCCAGCCACCTTTTCTAGCATAATAGAGGTCACAGGCAGGTAGATAACTCCCTGCCCCCTGTAAATCACATTTATCAGATAGATTATGTCGGATATAAACAGACCAGGGTATAAATGTTTTATATGTGCTTACATATGCAATACAGAAAGATGATTGCTTTAAATATTTATTCAATATTAAACATCTCAGTACTTTATAAAATTGTTTCGTTATGGTTCATGCAAAAAGCTGATTTTTTTTTCCTTCCTAGGGTGAAATTGAATGTATTCATCTCTGAGAAACATGATTTAATCTTTCAGAGTGGCAGTGGGAAGGAGTGTGGAATCTCTTTGATTTTTTTTATTATTATTATCTTTAAATAGTTGCAAAGGAAAAAAAAAATGAAAACACAATAATCTACCCGGGCCCGTTAAATTAAATCCTCTCAACATTCTCCTGTCTTCTCTTATGTCTGTCCAAAAACAAACAAGCGAACCAGCAAACAACTGCCCCCCCAAACCCCAACACTACCTCAGAAAGAAAGGTGGTCCCGGAACCTGGGAGAACAAGCAGCCTGACTTTAGAGAAGGTTCCCACTGATGTGGCCAGAGCACGTTGCTGAGAACCGATGGGATTATTAAAAATTATCTAACTCAGAATTCTTTCTTTGCACCAGTGCTCCAGGATAAGAGCTCTGTAAATGCTTTTTCATAATCAATTCTCCCGTTTCTTTTCTGTCTTTGGGGTTCATTTGAGAGCTTCCTTTCTTTTTATTCTTGTCCTTTCTTTTCTTCTCTCTCCCACCAGCTTCTTGTTTCTGTCTTTATTTTCCCCATTTTACAAACACGTCAGCCTTGGTCTGCTGCTCTTTGCCTTTCTATGTCAATGACACCCTGGGGCCCAGAGCAGAGGAACCGACGGTCTCCTGCTCTATTTATGATGCTCTGTTAATCATGCTTCTGGATTCCAGTGGTTCTCCTGGCACTGGCTGGACCTCCAGCATTCCACACTTCTGCAAGCTGAACCCTCAGAGAGCTTTCTCCTTTTTCATATCCTCTATGTGGAGAGAACACTTCTAAGAAAGAGACTTGGAAAAGATGTACCTTCTCTGTGAACTTGCAAGGCTGCCACGGAGACGCATTTCTTGGTGGACTCCAGACAAAGAAAGGCACCCTTTTCTCCTGTGTTCCTACTGGTTGCCAAGGGCAGCTCCTCCCTGCCCCGACTGCTGCAGACTGGGGCTAGACGGGAGGGCAGAGCAGCTGACTTGTGCATCTAGAATGTTGACGACAACACACATGTTTTTTAGCTTATTACCTGGGCGTCAGGTGGGCTCTCAGACACGGCTCACGAGATATGTCAATTTCTTTTTTATGGATTCTATTTTTAATCAGGAGTAATCCGACAGTGCTGTTTTGCTACAGCTTCTATTGGCTCCTTTCTGATGGATTAAAATGTGCAAGTCCATATTTTATTTATGACCAAAGTGGTATCATTAGAATGAGACCAGGACCCCAAGGCTATGTCTCTCAGGCGCGTGCCCATCACAAGTGGACGTCAACACGAGTGCGCAGTCCTGACGCCTCCTCCTTCGCAGCTCCTAGAGTAAATGCATCCACAGATATCTGATGGCAGTCAAGGTCACAGCAGGGGCGAAAAACGATGAAGACATCAAGGACGCATTTTCCAAGACAGATGGTGCCCACATGCAAAACCAGCTCACGGCCTGGGACTGGACGGGCAGCTTTCAGGAAACACGGGCGAATTTTTGGGTCGTATTGACCACTTTGATTTACTAGGTTGTTTCATTCTAATAGTTAAACTGTTTTGTACATGAGACTTTAAGAACTCTGGCTGAATAACTACCTATCATGGGGTATTCCTGAGGGAAAGGAGCCTCTCGGATGTCACCCGGAGCAAAGAGTTTGCTGGGTTTCAAGGCAAGTCAACAGAAACTAGTCCTTATTGAGCAGTTGCTGTGTTCTGATGCTGGGTCCCTTACACCGAAATGGGTTTATTGTGAAGCTACGGAGCTCGAGCCTCAGGCCTTCCCTGGGCAGTGTGTTCCTCGCTGATTCTGTGTTCGCAGTATTGTATCCCTTTCCTCAAATAAATCCCTCCCCCAAATGTCCTGCGCTTCAGGCCTTACGAAAGCTGCAGACACCCTGACTTCTATATTTCACAGCAATCTCACAGTTGTATGAATGTGACCATGACTTGCACAGACCACATCACACCAGCAATCAAAAGAATGAATTGATCGACAAGAGAACTACCAAAACATGCTATTCCTACGAAACTCGGGTTTGGCGTTTTTATTTCAGCAAAACATCCCTTTGATTAGGTTTGCTCCTCTGATCTGTATTGTATCGGTTTTACTGCTTCTGGTATTTAACATGTAAGTGTTCCGCAGTTTGATACTACTACGGCCGTACAGCTACCTAGATGATCGCAGCTTTGTTACTATATAGAGCATCTGCTAAGATTTATTTCGGTTAGCAAGGAAGTGCATGAGAACTTCTCCCTCTAAAAAGAAACCTCGACAATATTCAGGATTGAAAGATAGCCTCTGTCCATGCTCAAGGAGAGGGACTGGAAGCCAATGGACATCCTTGGCTTTGTAATGGAACTAAAATGTGAAGCCAGGGACAAAGTACTCTTCCTTTTCAGAGGGTATCATGGGTGATCATTCCCCCTTTACCACTCGGCTCTTATTGATTGATTGGTTGATTGATTGGCTGAGGTTGATTCTTGGGGTGTGCGTGTGGCCTGTGTCTGAGCTGCTTAGCAGTGACAACATGAAGCCTTGACAAAGGTAGGCCTTGCTCAAGATCGGCAGCTCTTTGTACATCCAGTGGTTCCCAACTGCCTGCAGGCAAAAGTCCGTATGCCTTGGCAGGACACACAACCATCCATGAGTCCCTCTCTGTCTCCTCTTGTGTCCAGTCTAAATGACTGCTATTACCCCATAGCAGGAGTCTTCTGCTCTACTTGCTTTCCAGTGCTCTGGACAAGCCCACCTCCTGCATCTGGTCCACCTGCATGGGACCTCCACCATCTCCACTCTGCTCCCTCTGACCCTTGCAGCCAGCTATCTGAGGAGAGCAAGCCGCTCTTTTTCCAGGTACCATCTCCAGAATCATCTCCCTGATGGCATCTTTGCTGTCCACCTGCCACTCCCTACATGACACAAATCCCCTTTGAGGACAAATCAAATGGCTCCCTCCCTAACATCCCTAGTTCCTAGAATAGTCATTGCACTACTTGAGTATAGGACCATCTCCCCTCTTTATCCATTCCTCTAGTTGCTCATCGATGGTGTTTTGGGCTCATCATCGCTAGTTAAGATATTCCTGCTCCGAGTACAAAAATGATGGGACATATTTTTACATCCCGCAACTTTTGCTTGAGAAGTTGATCATGTAGATTTCTTTAACTTCTGACTTGTTTTGAAATTTGAATCCACAGTGTTGAAAGTTGTCAACAGAGGTGCCTGCCATGAAGTAAGGCTGCAGAAGGTTTCTGCTGAAGGAATGAGACCAGCATATTTCCTATTGCACCAGCATAGGCTGTCATGGACCAACAGGCCACAGGACAACATTAAAAATAAATAAATAAATAAGATTCAATCTTATTTAATACAATTTCTTTTCTAAAAGCCAATGCAAATGCAACAGTGTATATTTCTCTCCCCAGAAAGAAATAGATTCCTAGAGTGTGATTTTAATGGGAGACCACTTTCCTTTCAAACCGACTGTAAAAGTCAGATTTTCTTCTTTTCCTTCTTTTTTCTAAGTTAAGTGGCTGTGTCTAGTCTAGGGAGGAATGTGACTCAGTTGTTGCTGCTACTGCTGTCTTCAGTTCACAGATGTTTCCCTGTGGGACTCCCATGTCCATGGATAGAGTGACCAACCTGCAGTATTTTTATAACTGGAGCCAGAGACAAAGATAAAGAGAAGTACATCGAGGAGTTTTTATCTAATTCAAGGAATTACTAATTCATTCTGCTACCGATCTTCTCTTCTGGTTTAACCTTCACCTGGGAGAGAGTAGAGGACGACGATGATAAGCCAGGTGCTTGACTTTGAACTAAGACTCTAGTGGGCACTGGTCAGCAGCCTTGCCTGGCTCATCACCCTGCATCAAGCTGAGACGGAAACATGGCTCCATCATGAAGCTGTTGGAAGGGTTAAATGTGGCAGTGCCTCCAGTGAGTGCTCATTAAGTGTTAGCTATGACTTAGACCTGGTTACAATAAGACACATTTCCCATTAAGCTGTTCTCAAACTTAGAGCATGTGAAGATCAGTTGGGAAGCTTATTAAAAAGTCCAGTTCCTGGGGCAGCCTGGGGGGCCCAGGTGGTTAAGTGCTTTGCACTGGGTTTAATTTCAGGTCACTTCTGAGATCAAACACTACATTGGCTCCACACTCACTGGGGAATCTGCCTGAGCTTCTTTCCCCTTCCCTCTCCCTCTCCGTCTGGTCCTTATCCCCTCCCCCAACTCACACTTTCTCTCATTTTCTCCCTAAAATAAAGAAATAAAGACAAGTACAACTCCTGGATGTCCTCTGGTTGGGTCCAGTCCACTGGGTCCAGTGTGGGCCCTGGAATCTGCACCCGGGACATGTCTTCACGTGGATTCCAATGAAGATTCTGTGGCCTGAACTTGGAGCCATACAGAGCCACCATATCACTTTCAAAACCACTTTGAAAGCTGAATGCAGAAATCTTTCTTCCTGCTCCCTGATTATCTGCCATCAGATGCTATGAGCTGGTGCACAGAGTTTCTGCTCTTGGGGGCCCGTGTTGTTGGAGGTTACAGGGTATGGCCAGGATTCTCAGACTCACCCGATATTGTCAACATTCATCCTGTATCTTCAGACTTCCACCAGACTTGGACATACACGCCACAACCTCAGAAAGGTGCCCCATAGATATGGGATGTGCAGTGAAGGAAAGCCCTCAGGCTGGGAAGTAAGACAAATGGAGGGTTGCCTCTGCTTTGGTCATCATTTTCTCTGCGTGTGTGAAGGAAGGCGGGTGGGGGGAGGAGGCAGGGACAGAGGAGGAGCAGAGCCTCCATAATAAAAAAGGGTAGCAACTTGTGCCTCAGAGGCTTTTTTGTGAGGTTTAGATGAGATGTGTAAAGATTGCAGTCCCTCCTGTGGCTTCTCCCAGCCGTGACCTTAGCCGTCCTTAGCTAAGCACCGGGGCAGACGCTGTACCACCCACTTAACCCTGGACGATGTATATGGATACTCACTGTCATTTAATTGTTTTTCATGCCCCAGTTTTGTCTTCCCAATAGATTATAAGCAACCTGAGATCAAGGACTGTAAATTAGGCCTGTTCTGTCTTCCCCTACCCATTCTTCAACTCCCCCATGGTCCCCGACCCCCACCTACATGCTCTGTTCCTGTGAATTCACAGCCATCACAGGTGACAATAGAGGAAGCAATAAACAGGCCACAGATTCAGTTCCTGACCTAAAGGACAGGATTATTGGGCAAGCCAGAGCCCACAAATCCAGGTTCACTGGGAAATATCACACAATGGCCGGTTGGTTGCCAGGAAAAGCAGACAAAGAACCTTCCAGAAGTGGTCAGTCCTGCAGGGAGTTACAAGCATTGCTTGACATTTTCTGTGCTTGGTACCTGGACCTCATCTTACCTGTGCAATGTGTTCGCCAAGGCCCTGGTCCCCTCCTGCCGTCAGATGGATCCCATCACAGCTGGGCAGGCTGTGTGCAACTCCTAAGGGAAACTCACGTTAGGGGTCTGTGTCTTGGAAAAATGAGACGATAATACACATTGTTATAGACATTGAAGGCACTCCAATATTTGTTGAATGAAGAACAAGTAGCCTGATGGATTGTGTGTCTATCTTTCAAGGGTGTATCTTAAAAAGAATAGATGACATATATAAAGAACCAGAACATTTTTGTAGAAACAAATCATGCAAAGTTTAAAGCAAGGCTTACAAAATATTCTTTGGTAATTTAAGAGCTGTGCTTCTGAATGGGGGAGGTCTGAGGCCTCACTTTATAGGTTTTGCTTTGTTGGAACATGTTCAAGCTGTTTGGGGACACAGGCAGGGCTGTAATCCTTCCAAACCTTCTGCTACTGAAAGGAAGGCATGTCTGGAACTGCCCGTCTCCCCTCACCATTGCAGCCCCTTCCTCATCAACGACTCATGGTATGGTGGGATTCTCCTGTATGTCTGCCCTCTTGTCTCTCACAACTTCTAACCCTGCCTATAAACTGACATCTTAAAGGAAATATTTGTTCACAAACTAGAGGAAGGTCTTCTCTCTGGGTAGACAGGGAACTCACTCTCATGGGTAAACACTGAGTGCCATTTTCTACCTCCACCCCCTAACATTTGATTTATATTAAGTGAAACAGACTATCTTTACAAAAACATATGAAAGGTTTTTTTCATAATCAAAACTCTATGTGGCTGAAATATAGCTCATTTCTTCAAAGATTCCCACATAGATCACAATCGCCTGCGTGTAGAACTTTAGCTCTCTGTCCCCTTTCCCTGCTGGGTCCAGAGGGAGGGTGGAGCTGCTTTTGTGTGTGTTGGGAGCTAAATTTCCACAAAGACGAAAAGATGATGTTTTGTGCTGTCTGGTGACCTGAGATGAGGTCTCCAGGCTCTTCTTTAGGGCACAGTGAAATAAGCCATGTCTCTAGATCCCTGGCAGAACTGACTTCCTAAACCCCCATACCATAATTTATAATAACAGTGCAGATGATAACATCAGTAACATGCATCACATGTGGACTAGACCTGTAGTGTCTCGTGGCTATTGTCTCCATCAGCCCCACTGGTCAGCTGAGTAGACAGACTGTGCAGCTTGTAGACGTTATTCTAACTCAGAAACTTCTCGTTTCCCTCGTTGATTACAAAACCTTATTATTACCTCGTACACTATCTTACATCAATTACCTTGTTTTTCCCTATGGCAGAAATACTTATTATTTTATTTATTTTTTTATATTTTAATTAACATATAATGTATTATTTGTTTCAGGGGTACAGGTCTGTAAATCATCAGTCTTACAAAATTCACAGCACTCAACATAGCACATACCCTCCCCAATGTCCATCACCCAACAACCCCATCCCTCCCACCCCCTCCACTCCAACAACCCTCGGTTTGTTTCCTGAGATTAAGAGTCATTTATGGTTTGTCTCCCTCTCTGGTTACATCTTGTTTCATTTTTTCCCTCCTTTCCCCTATGATGCTCTGTCTTGTTTCTCAAATTTCTCATTTCAGTGATAACTGTCTTTCTCTGATGGACTAATTTTGCCTCTAGTTCCATCCATGTTGTTGCAAATGGCAAGATTTTGTTTTTGGATGGCTGCCTAATATTCCACTGTGTATACACCACTTCTTCTTTATCCACTCACTTGTTGATGGGCATCTAGTTTCCTTCCATAAGTTTGGCTATTGTGGACATTGCTGCTATAAACATTCGGGTGCACATGCCCCTTCGGATGAATACATTTGTATCTGTGGGGTAAATACCCAGTAGCACAATTGCTGGGTCATAGAGTAGCTCTATTTTCAATTTTTTGAGGAACCTCCATACTGTAGAGTGGCTGCACCACATTTCATTCCCACCAAGAGTGTAGGAGGGCTTCCCTTTCTCTACATCCTTGCCAACATTTGTCATTTCCTGACGTTAATTTTAGCCATTCTGACTGGTGTGAGGTGGTATCTCACTGAGGTTTTGATTTGTATCTCCCTGATGATGAGTGATGTGGAACACTTTTCCATGTGTCTACTGGGCATTTGGATGTCGTCTTTGCAGAAACGTCTATTCATGTCCTCTGCTCATTTCTTGATTGGATCATTTGTTCTTTGGATGTTGAGTTTGGTAAGTTCCTTATAGATTTTGGATACTAAGCCCTTTATCTGATATGTCATTTGTGAACATCTTCTCCCATTCTGTCAGTTGTCTTTTGGCTTTGTTAACTGTTTCCTTTGCTGTGCAAAGCTTTTGATGTTGATGAAGTCCCAAGAGTTCATTTTTGCCTTGCTTTCCTTGCCTTTGGTGATGTATCTAGGAAGAAGTTGCTGAGCCTGAAGTCAAAGAGGTAGCTGCCTGTGTTCTCCTCAAGGATTTTGATGAATTCCTGTCTCACATTGAGGTCTTTCTTCCATTTTGAGTCCATTTTTGTGTGTGGTGTAAGGAAATGGTCCAGTTTCATTCTTCTACATGTGGCTGTCCAATTTCCCCAACACCATTTATTGAAGAGATTGTCTTTTCTCCACTGACCATTCTTTCCTGCTTTCTCAAAGATTAGTTGACCATAGAGTTGAGGGTCCATTTCTGGGCTCTCTATTCGGTTCCATTGATCTCTGTGTCTGTTTTTGTGCCAGTACCACACCATATTGATGATTACAGCTTTGTAATAGAGCTTTAAGTCCGGAATTATGATATCACCAGCTTTGGATTTTCTTTTCAACATTCCTCTGGTTATTCAGGGTCTTTTCTGGTTCCATACAAATTTTAGGATTATTTGTTCCATTCTGTGAAAAAAAAATGACAGTATTTTGATAGGGATTAATTTAAATGTGTAGATTGTTCTAGGTAGCATAGACATTTTCACAATATTTTTTTCTTCCAATCCATGAGCATGGAACATTTTTCCATTTCTTTTTGTCTTCCTCATTTTCTTTCATGAATATTCTATAGTTTTCTGAGTACAGATTATTTGCCTATTTGCTTAGATTCATTCCTAGGTATATTACGGTTTTGGATGCAATTGTAATGGGATTGACTCTTTAATATCTCTTTCTTCTGTCTTGTTGTTGGTTATAGAAATGAAACTGATTTCTGTACATTGATTTTATATCCTGACATTTTACCGAATTCCTATATGAGTTCTAGGAGTTTTGGAGTGGAGTCTTTTGGGTTTTCACATAAAGTATCATATCATCTGCAAAGAGTGAGAGTTTGAATTCCTTGTTGCCAATTCAGATGATTTTTATTTCTTTTTCTTGTCTGATTGCTGAGGCTAGGACTTTTAGAATTAAGTTGAATAGCAGTGGTGATAATGAACATCCTTGCCATGTTCCTGACCTTAGGGTAAAAGCTCTCAGCTTCTCTCCAATGAGAATGATATTCACTGTGGTTTTTTCATAGATGGTTTTTTATGATATTGAGGTATGTTCCCTCTATCCCAAGACTGTGAAGAGTTTTAATTAAAAAAAAAAAATGCTATATGTTGTCAAATACTTTTTCTACATCTATTGAGAGTATCATATGGTTCTTGTTCTTTCTTTTATTAATGTATAGTATCACATTGATTGATTTGTGGATGTTGAACCAACCTTACAGCCCAGGAATAAATCCAACTTGGTTGTGGTAAATATCCTTTTAATGTACTATTGGATCCTATTGGCTAGTATTTTGGTGAGAATTTTTGCATTCAAGTCACTAGCGATACTGGTCTGTAATTCTCCTTTTTGATGGGGTCTTTCTCTGGTTTTGGAATCAAGGTAATGCTGGCCTTGTAAAATGAGTTTGGAAGTTTTCCTTTCACTTCTGTATTTTGGGACAGTTTCAGGAGAATAGGTATTAATTCTTCTTTAAATGTTTGGTAGAATTCCCCTGGGAAGCCATCTGGCCCTGGACTCTTGTTTGTTTGGAGATTTTTGATGACTACATCAATCTCCTTACTGGTTATGGGTCTGTTCAGGTTTTCTATTTCTTCCTGGCTCAGTTTTAGCAGTTTATATGTCTCTAGGAATGCATCCATTTCTTCCAGATTGTCAAATTTTCTGGAGTGTAGTTGTTCACAATATGTTCTTATTACTGTATTTCTTTGGTGTTTGTTGTGACCTCTCCTCTTTCATTCATGATTTTATTAATTTGGGTCCTTTTTCTTTTCTTTTTAATAAGTCTGGCCACAGGTTTATCAATCTTATTAATTCCTTCGAAGAACAAGCTCCTGGTTTCATTGATCTGTTCCAGTTTTCTTTTTGTTTCTATTTCATTGATTTCTGCTCTGATCTTTATTGTTTCTCTTCTCCTGCTGAGTTTAGGCTTCATGTATTGGTCTTTCTCCAGCTCCTTTAGGTGTCGGGTTAGGTTGTATATTTGAGACCTTTCTTATTTCTTGAGAAAGCTTGTACTACTATTTAATTTCCTCTTAGGACTGCCTTTACTGCATCCCAAAGATTTGGAACAGTTGTGTTTTCATTTTCATTTGTCTCCATGGATTTTTAAAATACTTATTTGATTTCCTGGTTGATTCATTCATTCTTTAGTAGGATGCTCTTTAGTCTCCAGGTATTTGAGTTCTTTCCAACTTTTCTTTTGTGATTGATTCTAATTTCAAAGCAATGTGATCTGAAAATATGCAGGGAATGATCCCAGTCTTTTGGTACCAGTTGAGAGCTTATTTGTGACCCAGGGTGTGATCTATTCTGGAGAATGTTCCATGTGCATTAGAGAAGAACATGTATTCTGTTGCTTTGGGATGGAATGTTCTGAATATATCTTTGATGTCCATCTGGTCCAGTGTGTCATTTAAAGCCTTTATTTATTTGTTGATCTTTTGTTTAGGTGATCTGTCCATTTCAGTGAGGGGGGTGATAAAGTTCTCTACTATTATTGCATTATTCTTCATGTATTTCTTTGATTTTGCTATTAATTGGTTTATACAATTGGCTGCTCCCATATTCGGGAAATAGATATTTAAAATTGTTAGATCTTCTTGTTGAACAGACTGTTTAAGTATGGTATAGTGTCCTTCTTTATCTCTTATTATAGTCTTTGGTTTAAAATATAATTTGTTTGATATAAGGCTTGCCACCCCAGCTTTCTTTTGATGTCCACTAGCATGGTAAATTGTTTTCCACCCCCTCAGTTTAATCTGGAGCTGTCTTTGGTTCTAAAATGAGTCTCTTGTAGAGAGCATATTGATGGGTCTTCTTTATTTTTATCCAGTCTGTTACCCTTTGTCTTTTGATTGGGACGTTTAGCCCACTTACATTCAAGGTAACTATTGAATGATATGAATTTGGTGCCATTATATTGCCTATAAGGCGACTGTAACTGTATATTGTCTCTGTTCCTTTCTGGTCTATGTTACTTTTAGGATCTCTCTTTGCTAAGAGGACCCCTTTCAGTGTTTCCTCTAGGGCTAGTTTGGTGTTCACAAATTCTTTTTGTTTTTGTTTGTCCTGGAAGCTTTTTATCTCTCTTTCTATTTTCAATGACAGCCTAGCTGGATATAGTATTCTTGGCTGCATATTTTTGTGATTTAGTGCTCTGAATATACATGCCAGTCCTTTCTGGCCTGCCATGTATCTGTGGATAGGTCTGCTGTCAATCTAATGTTTCTACCATTGTAGGTGACAGACTTCTTGTCCTGGGGTGCTTTCATGTTTTTCTTTTTGTCTCAAAGACTTGTAAGTTTTACTACTAGATCAGAGGGTGTTGACCTATTGTTATTGATTTTGAGGAGAGTTCTTGGTATCTCCTGGGTTTTGATGTCTCTTCCCTTCCCCAAATTAGGGAAATTCTCTGCTATAATTTGCTCCAAAATACCTTCTGCCCCTCTCTTTCTTCTGCTTCTGGGATCCCAATTATTCTAATATTGTTTCATCTTGTGGTACCACTTATCTTCAAATTTTCACCTAGTGGTCCAGTAGTTGTTTACCTCTCTTTTTCTCAGCTTCTTTATTCTCCATCATTTGGTGTTCGATATCACTAATTCTCTCTTCTGCCTCAAGTAACCTAACAGTTAGAGCCTCCATTTTTATTACACCTCATTAATAACATTTTTTATTTCAATTTGTTTAGATTTTAGCTATTTTATTTCTCCAGAAAGGGACTCTGTAGTATCCTCTATGTGTTTGTTTGTTTGTTTGTTTGTTTGTTTTTTAAGCCCAGCTAATATCTTTATAGTTGTCATTCTGAACTCTAGTTCCAACATCATACTAATGTCTATATTGATTAGGTCTCTGGCAGTTGGTAAGGCCTCTTGTTCCTTTTTGTGTGGTCAATTTTTTTCATTTTGTCATTTTGTCCAGAGAAGAATAGGTGAAAGAGAGAACAAAATGCTAAAAGGGTAACAATGCCCCCCACCCAAATACACTAAACAAATCAGAAAAGACCTTAAACGAAAGATAGGTATGTATATATGTACATATATATATATATGTATATATATATCTCGTTTGTTTTTACAGCTGGTGAGTAGAACAGAACCACATACTAGATTCTGGGTGTATTTAGGTCTCTTAGAAACTGCCTCCCAAACTTTTTTTTTTCTTTTTAAGAAAGAAAAACTTATTATATACAAAAATAGAGGTAAATATGATGAGGGGATGGAATATGACTGTAAAGATAAGAATTTAAAAAAGATTTTTAAAAAAGAAATTGATAAGAAGTTGGTTGAAAAAAGAAAAGAAAAAAAAAAGGCAAATGCAATCAGGCAGGAGACTACAACAAAGCCATACACTAGATAAAGGGTATATTTTGGTCTGTTAGATGAAACTGTATCCCAAAATTTTAAAGATAGAAAAACTTTATATATATATTTATATATATATATATATATATATACACATACACATATGTATGTATGTATGTATGTGTGTATATATATATATATATACAGACACACATATATATACAAGAATAAGATTAAATACAATGATGGAATGGAATATGATTGTCAATGTGAAAATTTAAAAAAATTAAAAAATGAATGGCTAAGATATGTTGGTTGAAAAAGGAAAGAAGAAAAATTAAAAAAAATAGAAGAGAATAAAGAAATTTTTAAAAATTAACTTTCAAAGACTAAAGTATCATGTAGAAAAAGCCATGAATTCTCTGTTTTATTCCCTTAGCACTGGAGTTTGGCAGCTCTCATTGATTAATAAACTTCTTCTTGGCTGGATGTTATTGCTGATCTGGGGGCAGGGCCTGCTATGTTGACTTTTCAAGTGTCTTTGCCCCAAGAGTTGCACCGCCCTTGCCAGGGACCAGGCTAAATCATCTTTTTGGGTTTACTTTTGGGAGCTTCTGTTCCCTGAAAGTTTTCAGTACAGCTTTGGAGGATGGGAATGAAAATGGCGACCCTGATTGAAGAGTAGTGACCCCACTGTGCCAGGGATTATGGATTATGGCAACCCTGAGCTGAGGACCCCCTCCTTGGCTCTGTCTCTGCCACCAGTTTCCGCACTGTGATACCTGTGAGCTCTGCCACACTCAGGCACCCCTGCCCTTTCTGCGACCCAACAGGACCTGAGACCACACTGTCCCAGCAAGGGCTCCACCCCAGGCTTAGTCACTGGAGTAGCATCCCTCTGCAGAACAGACTTCTGAAAACTCAGATTTTGTGCTCTGCTGCTCTCTCACGTGCTGATGGCCGGCTGAGGGAGGCTCTCCTCCCCACCCCCACCCACGGTCTATCTTCCTGTGTATCACCTCAGATTTACTTCTCCTCATGTCCTATGTACCAGAAAGTGATTGCTTTTCCATTCACAGAATTGCTGCTCTTCCTTTTCTCCATCTCCTGTGGAGGTTGTAGGTGTTCAGAACGGTTAGATAACTATCTAGCTGAATTCCTGGGACTAGAAAAATTGAGGTCTCCTGCTCCTCCACCACGTTGCTCCTCTCTTCAACCTTATTATTTTATTCCTATTAGACTACCCTACTCTCCTAGCGACATCTGCCCAGACGCACATCCAGATTTGGATATGACAGATACTCTAGTCCTACCCTGTCCTTGCAAAGCCGTTTTTCCTCCCTGTGCTGCAGGAAGTAGCTGGGCTCCTGAGGTGAAGACTTACCTCTAAATCTTATATCTCTCCAAGTACCTGATATCCACTTTCTTATCTCGGCTCTTTTTGACTCTAACCAAAGGAAACTTTCTTTTATCAGAGTCAACTTTTTTTTTCCTCTAGCATATAATAAAGAAAAGCTTATAGTGGATAGACCAAACGTTGAAGGCCAGCCGAAGGCCTCAGGCTTCAGAACCCGAGTCCATGGCGCTGGAGTAATTAGAGAAGCAGGGTCCATGGTTTCCATTGTAAAGGCTGAAAACTAATGAAAAACAGACCTGATCTGAAACCATAGTCTATTGCAAGGAATCCATTTGTAAGAGGCGTCTGAATTGTAGCCAGGTCCCAATTTAGGTGATTTTGTTCTGTCTTGGTGTCACTAGTTACTCACTTGACCTATCTTCAGCTTCTACAGAAAAGATAGAGAGAAAGAGAGGAAGATTTCCAGGTTGTTTTTCAAATCTAAGAATCTATGAAATCCCCTGAATATAAGCATAAATGAGGATTAACCCCAAATACAATGTTAGCCCTGCTTTTGCGATGACAAGTGTTATTTTTCCTGCTTTCAAAAGCAAGGTTTTCTCCCTGGACCTCACTTGGCCACTCTTCCTGAGCCCAGAATGCAGTCTGGGGCAGAAGCTGAGACTGAGGACAGAGGTCCGGAGAATACGAAAGCCCCGTATACACTGGACAGATTTCAGACGCAAGGAGTTGTTCTACTGAATTTAAAGTTTAAAAGCAAAAGATAAAAGAAAACAGAGCTCTGAAGCAAGGCTTTCTAAATAGTTTTCCTTCTCATTCTTATGCACTGACCCTGAGCCTCTTTTATATGCCTGAGCCTGGTGAGTAGCCCTTGGAGAAACGAGGAACGTTTACTTTTTCATCAGAGCAAATAGAGAGAGGAAATCTTTATTGTTGGCGGTGAGCTCAAAAGTTGTTGCCCACAGTCTGAGTGTGGGAACTTCTGGGAGATACATTTTTTTAAAAATTTTTGGTTTTCTCTGGAATTCCAAAGTCTAATGTCACCCTGAATGAGGGGTCTTCATTTATTGATCTTCCAGGACTGATTTTGAAAGGCCTCACGTGGAAATTCAAGTAAATGTAGTTGGCCACCACAGGCTTATGATACTTTAATTAAACCACTGTTTTCTCTTTAGACTAGATAATGATCATAGCTTGTACTCACAGTTCCCAGTTTATGAAAACGCAGCTGCCAACTTCTTTAGGAGCCAATTTTATTTTTTCAAATTGACATGCATTTTTTTAGGGTATGGGCTGTAACTTTAAATACAGCCTCAAGGTAAAGGTACAAACATCTAAAAATAATGACAGCTTTTCTGGAAAGAGAGCGATATATACAATTTGTATATTATATATATTTTTGCATTGCATTGCTATGTAATAGATATTACTTATATAGTACATATTATTTATTATGTTATAGGAATTATGCTTATTAAATATTAGCATATATTAGATTCATTTGTATTTACACATGTATTAAATGTTCACATAACATTTAACATATTAAGTAACTATATAGTGTACACAATCACTAGATTTGACTCCCTGGAATAAAAACACACTTCACTAAAAAGAAAATTTCCTTATTGACCCTTGGGAGCACCCCCAGCAGAGCAAACAATTGAAGGAGCACATTAGGGTAGTATGGGTCTTATCCCTGAATCTTCCTGGGTGTGTAATCTTTGACACATACACTACATTGCAAAGGTAAGTCATCCCTTCATTTTTCTTTATATGGCACTGAGATCTTCCAGATGGACCCCAGAAGTAAAGAACAGTTTCAGTAAAGAGATACAAAGAGTCTTTATCAACTCAATTAGAACTTGTTAATCCAATCTAAGGCTTTGGAATATTGTAATGGCCATGCATGATGTTAATGGAGGTTAACTGGCATTCATTCCAAGACTTTCTTCTTTTCACCACTTTTTAGTTCAGGTGGGGGAGGTGTGCTCCGCATTTGCTATTCAGGTTAGGATCTTGGGATCAGCAAGAAACACCTTCTTCTCTCCTCCCCTGGAAGGCCTTATTGTCATTCCAATGGAAAAGCTTACCTAGAAACAAAAGTGCAGGTCTCTCCACCTGGAGTTCCTTGTTATCAGCCCTGAGTCCTAATTCTGAATGGTGCCTTAAGCTCTAAACCAAATCTTCTGCTTCAAGCTAAAAGGCAATCTCTCCTCTTTCTCCCTAGAGATTTGACACAAAAAGCCAACGGTAGCAAACCTTGTGCATTTCCATTGAAACAGTAGCATATATACAGTACTGAAAACTTAAGAAAAAATAAGTCTACAGACTACTCACCACTCAGAAAAACCACTGCTGACATCTTACGGTATTTCAGTCTTTATTTTTTCCTTCCACCGTTTTCTACAAATACAGTTTTGTGTCCTACTTACTGACAAATAAATCAACACACGAAACACTTACTTTGACATAAGCAGGATACTTAGAAGTACTATTGAACAGAGGAAAAGGAAATGAACATCACCGGACGCCCAGCCAGCCAGCTGGCCGGAGCTTGGCTAAAATCTCCACATACGTCCTTCCACGGGTTCTCTACATCTGTGTCTGCGCCAACATGCTGCTTTTGCCCAGGGTTCTCCTGGAAAGTGTTGAGCAAAGTGACATCATGCTACATGTAGAATTGTGTTGCTTGCCTTTTTTGGCTTAGTGGTACCCAAAGCTTCTAAGAGCTGGATGGTCCAGAAGTACAGGGGCTAAGTTACCACCATGTTTTGGGGCTGCTGTGTTCTGCCACTTTCCAGCTGGGCCTCCTGGAACAGCTGGGCTTTGGAGAAGGGGTTTCTGAATTGTTGCTAAAATTCAGGCCAACTGTGTCAACTCCAGACCCTAGTGGAGGGTCTGCACTTCCTCTGCTGTGGGAGGGCTGTGAATATTCTGAGGCTGAGGAAAGCCATCTTTTTAACATCTCAGGAGGAAAAACAAGACGGTTCCTTTGCATGGCTTGGGCTCCAAACCCCCACTAGACATGCAGGGGGCACTTTAGATCTTAGCAGGAGTGGAGCAGGGAGAAGGGAAAAGGGAGAGAGAGGAGAAGGGGGAGGGGGAGGAGGGAGGAAGGAGGGAAACGGTGGTGAGAGAGGTGCAGGGACCCAAACAACTAGAGTTTGCTCCATCACAAAAGTTGTATTTCAGAATGGTTCCAGGGACCCAGGTGTGGAAGCTGCAAACTCTTGGCCCACAGGCCCCCTGAATGCTCCAGCGTCCTCTGGACCAATGCTGACTTTCTCCCGCCTGCACGGAAATCCTGAAATCTGACCCCTCTGAGGCCTCAGGCGCTGGTGTCAAAGGAATCGGCCTATGGGCAGCCTTTCCCGGGCCGCCATCCCAAAGAGAGGCACACAGGGAAATGTCTCAACTGAAAGGCTCCAGAAAAATCCCTGTGTTTCTGCTGTTTCTGGGAGAGGCACCCTTCCCTCTGCCCCAAGCCCGGGTCAGGAAGGAGGCTGGGGGCTCTGAGCGCCGCCCCTCGGGCCTGTCTGCTGGCTGAAGGCTGACTGAGCCAGGCAGTCTTCTGACCTGGCACATGGCGGTCAGAGGACAAGCCAAGGAATACCTTCTTTGTGATGACTCTGTGGTCCCCGCCACTGTCCCCTCGTGCCCTCGTGGCGATTCCCTGAGTTGAGGTGGACATGTCTAATCCACAGGAATACAGGAATACAGTTCACATGCCCTTATTAATCTAAACTTGACACCATGTTTTTTCCTAACATTCGGAGCCTGGCAGGAAACATCTCTAAGATGTGTTATTGGAAAGCAAAAACAACACAATGGCAGGTCTTGTATCCTTAAATACGAAACACAGTTTGTGTCTCTTGATGCTGATTTACATCGATGTCAACGTTACTAAGTTAAGATATAGTTTCAAGCTTTTTTTTCTAGTGACAGAATTTTTCAATGCAGAAAAAGTCATAAAAACCATTATGATATCCAAAATACTATGAATTAGTTTCATAAAGATCTACTTTTAGAGGAGACATATAACAAGACTTTGGTTTTATTGTTCTTGTTTTTATGTTCATGTTGCTAACTTAAAGATAGTTTCTCAGACTTCTTTGGGGGAAAAGTACGTTTAAAAATATTAGCTGTTCATATTTAAATAAATCAGTCTCTTTTCCAGCTTTTTTATTCTATCTTCTATTTAGCTTGTATTTAGCTAGGAAGTCCCCGAGGAGGACTTCCAGAGTGAGGGGGAAATGTAGTTTCCACACCAATGGGTCAAGAACTTCTGGTACTTTCTTGGAAATGTTCTTGACATAACTTGCATTTATTCCTGTAGGAACATGATGTGACCATATGTGCTGATGAGATGTAACTTGTGTGTTGCAGTGTTTGTGATGCTGTGTGTGTTGTGATAGTGTGTGTGGTGTAGTGTGTGTGTGTCACCGTGTGTGTGTGGCGCCTTGTCTGTGTGTGACACTGTGTGTGCATGCGTGTGTGTGAGTGTGTGCATGTGTGTGTGTGGCACCGTGTGTATCTGCTCAGGACAGATCCCTCTAGGTCGCTCCTCTGCATCCATGCACACCCCGGCACCAGGCTGCCCTCCAGGATTCTCTGCCGTTGCCGTGTCTACAGGGAGGGAGCCTCCCACACACATTCCCCGGCCCGTGTTCCCCCACCCACCGTTTCTCAGAGCGCATGCTGGCCACACCACCCCCCGTGGGCTCACCACACTGAAGCTGTGTGATCCCGCATTAGGAAGTGTCCTGACACAGAAGAAAGCTGCCCTCTGTGTCCTCCAAGGAGGTTGAGGACACAACTCAGCCTATGTCCATCTCTATCTAGGCCAGAGGCTCCCCCAGATGATACTGTTCCATGCCAAGCCCTCCGCCAACAGGAAGCATAGGTGCTTAGGAATGGGGATGTCAAGCGGGTCATCAGGACCCCATCGGTGTCACTCCGAACACATCGAGAGGCTCAGTGTAAGCCATATCTGAGTCCCCTCTTCTTAAAACCTGCTCCAGAGGGGTCCCTCCTGCCTAGAATGGTCCCTGTTTGTTCCTCATCACAGAATGGAGTCTAGGCTTTTCAACCAGCATCTTTAGTCTTTTCAAAATGTTCTAAATAAAGGATGTTCTGGGTGTTCACTTTTCCTACTTCCTAAAGGTAACTCGCCATCCCCCAATCTGGAGGGGCAAGAGGAAACCTTCAAATGCATCCCCTCTTTGATTTCCCTCTACCCTGCACCCCAGCCATATGCCACCCTCCAGCTGGGCCACCCCAGCCCTGTTTTCTGTCCTCTGGAAGCTTCACTAGAGTCCTGCCCCTGGGACCTTCTCCTGCATCTGGACCAGCCATGAGTGCTGACACCCACCATTGCAACCAAAGCAAGCACTCTGAGGCTCCCCAGCCATGCTGGCCACTCCCTGAGGGCACAAGAGTGTGGCTTCCTATAGTCCACAGGTCACAAGAATGGAGGTTAATGACAACAAGCATGGTCTTTATGCCATAAGTGGACTTATGGATAAAGAAAGTGTTTTAGATGGGTGTAAAGGGTGGGCCATACCAGAAGCGGCTGATAGATCAAGTAAGATAAAAGTGGGGGATTGATCACTGAATTTAACAATAAAGAGAACATCAATGACCTCAAGAAGAACACTTTTCTTCAACTGATGCAGGTAAGATCCTGGTTTCCATGACTAGAGGTAGAATGAATTAGAGGCACAGATACAAAGAGTATAAACAATACCAGGATTTTGCAGGGAAAGAGGGAAGAAAGGAGCAGATGGCAGCTAGAAGGGATGTGGAGTCAGGAGAGAATCTTTTTTCTAAGAAGAGAGAAATTACAGCACGTTTACATATGGATGGGGTGATACCAGGAGAGAAAACCCAATGATTTAGTCACAACCAGGCAAAGGGGTATATGATCTAATTCTCATGGGCTTTGACTAAGACAGGAGTATGGAGAGGCCATTCAAAAGATGGAGCAAAGGCAAGTATGTGGTTTCCTGAAAGTGTGTTGTAAGAACATTTAAATTTTCCTGATGGCTGCTATTTGCTTCAGGATATGGGCAGCAAAGCCATGGACTGAGAAATGAGGATGGAGAGGGGCACATTTTGAAGATTTGATGGGAAGGATGAGTAAGCTACTCATCTAGGAAGAGCACAAACTAAGGAATCGGGATCATGCATGGGTTGTTGGACACCTTGGAGATCCCCCAGTTAAGAAAATGGTCATGAATTTAAACAGAGATCTGTCAGTGAGAGTTAGGAGGTCCCTTAACCATATCCAGCATCCTGGGTACACACAGAATAGACTCAGTATGACCAAGATTTTCATAAGCACGTCAGACAGTGAGAGAGAAGCAAGGAAAGGCTTGTGTAGACAGCTCAGAGAACCACAGTTGGACCAGGAAGAAAGAGAGAGACCGAGGGAGGCAAGGGACAGGCCAGGGTGGTCAGGTCAGCTGCTCCTTTGTTCCTTTGTTCCTTGTGACCTGAGCACCTCCCAAAGGCCCCACCTCCTACTATTATCATCTTGAATGGTAAGGTTTCAACCTTCAGATTTAGGGTGATGACCTAGCTTTTGTATTTTGTGACTGAAAAATAAAAGAATGATCAGAAGAGACTCTCCACTCCCCCTGACCCCCGCCCAAGCAGCACCACATTCTGACATTCCTTCTTGATGGATGGCCTAACCCTGCTTCCATATATGACCAGAAACTTCTGGGCATTTGTCACCTGCTTTTTTAAAGCAAAGACATGCTACAGTAGTTCACCCCTCTGTCTCTCCTCTACTACCATGTTCTCTCTGTTTGCCCTTTCCCATCACAAAAGAAACATGCTGAAATCTCCCCTGTTGTAAAAACAAAACCTTGCACCTCACAGTTTCTCCAACCACCACTGTCCGTTCTATTTCTCTACATATCAAAACTCTGCAAAACAAATGTTCAGGCTCACTGTCTCCAGCCTTCTCGTCCCATTGTGCCTTGATTAATTTCAATTAAACTTTCACCACAATAGCCCAACTGAAACTACACCTCGATCACAGAGACACCTGCTACTGGAGTCGCCTGCAGGTGCTGGTCACTGGCAATGTGTCCAACACACCCAGGGGTCATCGCTGTATCTTGCAACACAGCCTTTACCTGTTCCAAGTGTCACAGTCTTCTGGGTTGTCTCTTTCCTCACTGACCATTCTTTGATGGTATCTCCTCCCCTCGCCCCAAAGCTTTGTTTCCCGATCTCTTCCCTTTTCCATGCTTAGTCCCTCTGTAGCTAATATTACACAGAGCATGGCTTTAAATATGCTTCTATTGAACTGTTTCCTCTTCTCTGAGTTCCAAATTGATTCTCAACCATTTACATGGCACCTCCACCTGGAACACAAGTCAGAATTATGTCAAAACCTGCTACTCCTGAATCTTTCTCATCTCTATAAATGGTGGTGTGGGTTGAATCACGGCCCCCATTCACATGTTAATGTACTAACCCCTGGTACCTCAGAATGTGACCTAATTTGGAAATACAGTCATTGCAGATATAATTAGTTAAGGGGAAATGGGGCCACACTAGAGTAGGGTAGACCCCCTAATCCAATAGGACTGCTGTCCTTACAAGAAGAGGGAAATTTAGATACAGACACACACAGGGAGAACATGATGTGAAGATGAAGACAGAGATGGTGGTGATGCTGCAGAAGGCAAAGAAACCCCCAGAAGCTGGGAGAAGTGGGAACAGTCTCTCCCTCCAAGTCTCAGAGAGACCAACCCAGCAGATGTCTTGATCTCAGACTTCTGGCCTCCAGAGCTGTGTGGTGATGTGTGTGTGTTGTGTAAGCCCTCAATGTGTGGAGCTCTGAGACAGCAGCCCCAGCAAAGGAGTACAGATGGCCATGCCATTCTTCAGGTTCCTTGAAGCCCAAACTTGACTCAATCTTGAATCTTCCCCTCAGACACCTACATTAAATACATATGCAGAACAAGACCAGGTCTCATCCCTGGATAGAGGCTCACTCTTCTGGAGCAGGCACTAGCTCCTTACCCATCTGCCTGAGCCCCACTTGTCCCTCTAGAATATTCTTTACATGGTGCCAAAACCATGCACAGGAAACTTGCCAGACTGTGCCGTCACTCTTCTCAAACCTGTCATGGCTTCCTAATCCCTTCAAAGTAAAGGCCAAAATCTTTACAAGGACTGATAAGGGACATGGATTTCCTCCTTTGTCACCCTCCTGCTCAGGGGTGCTGTTCTAGCAGCATGGGGTCAACCTGGGTCTGCCTTGAATTTTTCTAAGGTGTGTGCACAATAGGGCTTTGGTACTTTCTTGTCCCTCTGCCTGGAATCCTCCTGCCTAGCCGTCATCAGCATTCCCTCATAAGACTGCATCACTAGCTGCTTCCCTTCTTTCAAGAACTGGCTCAGTGCACTTGGTATAGTGACCTGCATGGCAGTTATCCCTTCTTGTCCCTCTATCCTTCACCCTGCATTTCCCTAGCTTCCTTATCACACATGTCACCCCCAGATGCATGAGAGCCTCCTGTCCATCTGTGCCCTGCTTGCCTTCCCCACTGGATTGGAAGTTCCATGAGGGCAAGGTCATCACTGGCTTTGCGGCTGCATTCCCAGTGTGGAGAGCAAGGCTCAGCCCAGAGCAGTGCTCTCTGAGTTTGTACTGTGTGAATGTAGGGATAATCAATGACTTCTCAAAACCATTATTTCCCTCTGCTTGCTTCAGGGTCTGTATGCTAAGCATTAATCATCTCCATCCAGGCCCCAGCAGAGGAGCACACCAGTCTCTTCAAGCTGCTGTCACTGTAAGCCCCCAATGGTACAATTTCTGGGGGTCTCAGAGGAGAAGTCAAAAAATGAATAGTCTTGAAATCAGGCTTTCCCTGTGATTGTTTCCAGCACACCGGCACAGCCCCCTGGAGAACTGATGTCTGAGGCACAGAGCTGCCAACCTGAGAGCAACTGAAACCTGCCTTTAAACTAAAGATGCTTTCTGGGCTGGAAAGGCAGATTGGAAGAAGGTGATCTATTACAGACCATTAACTAAGCCATAACATACTTCATGCTAAAAGTCAGCAGAATTTTCAAAGCAATTTCCTTAATTATTTTCTCATGTTTGTTAGAGCTCAAATTGTAAAATTTGGAATTCTGTGATGATCCCAGGCACTTTTATATTTCACTGTAGTTTCAAAAAGGAAAACTAGCCAAGAGATGAACATTTTGGGTTCTGAATGTTCTAGAATAATTTTTAAAGGCCATTATATCACAACTCATCTTAACAAAACCTTTTCTACGTAATGATTTTTCAAACTGACTTGGCCTGTTTATTTTTTTTTTAGATGCACCCAACATTTGATAATGCTCAGACAGATTCTGCTCTACAGATGTCTGTCTTTTCCCCCTTTAATTGTAGTGGATTGTTTGTGCTACAAATAAACCAACCTGGGTATTGCTGTCATTTTAATGTTGTGGGTGAATGAAAACAGGTTTTGCCTTACCGTTCCCAGGAAGGCGACAGAGACATGGGAATCTGGTGAGGATGGCGCCAGGATTTCTGTCATAGGCTTTGAACCACCGTCGTGGTGTAAAGGTGACAATTTCCATCTCTCTGGCTTCCCCCTGGAAGCCAGTTCATTACTGTCCACTCAGAATGGCTGCTGGTTCACTCGGGCAGTGAGGGGACGGAGCAGAGGTTGCTGAGTGTTAGAGGCGACCCATGGGCTCAGCAACACAGAGTCTAATTGAAAACTCATTGCCTCCTGGACAGGGCTGCTCCATTACTGTTTCTTAACTAACCAGGAAGGGTGAAGCCCCCAGATCTGTTATCTTACGGCGGGAGTGGCTCCCTGGGTCCCCAGCTTCCCTACAGTTTTATTGCATCATTTCCCCTAAATAAATGATTTTGGAGCCAGGCTTGTTGTTTACACTTAAAATAGCATAAGGAGTCAGGCTGAAACGTCAGCAAGGCAGAGGGAAAAGTCTACAAAGCGGGTCCATATTTGTTATCCTTATTTTTATGTCATCAGCATGTCATTAAAGCTCATTCATAATAAAAGCTAATTTGTCATCACTGACACCTTGATAACAACCATAGGAGCTGGAGCTGATGCAGGTCTTAAGTATTTACTTAACTTACTTCTGGCCAAAAAGGATGAAGACAAGGCTCTTATTAAAGCCAGAAAGTTGCATGTATGATACTTACTAAAGTCCACATACCACATCATCAAATTATTACTTATTAAAATACACAGATAGCTATCTTAACTTTTGAATTTGGTAAGATAGTTGCTAGTATCCCACTCTAATTCCATGGAAATGTTTCTTTGAACCTCCTTTAAATGTCAAACATTTGATTCGGATTGAAAATAGACAGGGAGCTTTGATTTATGCACATGGTTTCCTGCATGTGAAGCGTAGTGCCAACAACCATCATGAGTGCTGCTGAGTTCTCGAATCCATGGGCAAAGAGAGCTGATGGACTGGATTCCTGATGAATTTCCCCCAGCTTTAACCAAAGTCATTTAGTAGATTTATTCCAGGCTTAGTCCAGAGGAAATAATTTCTGTTCCTGGGGAAGAAACATTAACTATGCCACTCTTTACTTGGGTTAGCTGGTAAAAACTGAAAGAAAGTTTGATCTACCTGACTTGGTTCAAGGCAAAACCAGAGTCAAGAGCTTCTGGCATGAGCTTCCAAGAGTAAATGTGGTCTATGATGAAAAACGTACACTGATAATTATACTGTCTCTACAATTTTCACACAATGGAAAAGTTTCCACCTATGAAAATCCTGAGACTTTACTCATGTCTCCAGAGACACAGTTATAAATCTGTCAATCAGATGAGACAAAAAGGGAAAGTAGGAGCTGCAGGAGAGAGAGCAGGAGATGGACTTCCTCATTCATGCTAAATGGACAGTGTCTCTTCCAGAAGGGTCTTGAAGGCTTCCATCTGTGAATTAATCAGGATGCATTTGAGTGGGATACTGATTAATTTAAGGCTCTGTGGGATCAGGAGATTAATTAAAGCCTTACTGATGTAAAATTTCTTGCTAAGAGTTCACACATAAAGTGCACTTCATATCTGAGCTAAGAGAAGATTATAATCTGAACATCCCTGCATCTTTCTCCAAAGACCCAAGACTGTTCAGATCCTCAGGTTTCTTGTTCTGAAACTCAGGACTGGATATTTCATTGTCAAAGGGATAGGGGATTAAACAATGCCGTAAGAATATTTCTCCTACCTTCCCCTCCTTTATTTTTCCTTTTCTTTTTCAAACGAGATGACCTTTTTTGTTGGGTTTAATCATGAAAATAATTCTTCTTCTTTTTCTTCCTTTTCCCCTTCTTCTCCTCCTCCTCCACTTCCTCCTCCCCTCCTCTTCCTCCTCCTTCTCTCCTTTCCTCCTAACGATGAAAGAGAAAAGTTTAAACAGTAACTCCCATGATTTTCTCGCCCGAGTCAACCAATGTTGATAATTTTGTGTACATCTGAATACCTCCCTTGATTTTCCCAGTGACTATGTGGTCATGCATGGTCTCAATCTCCAAATTATGTTCTTGTGTTTTCTTGAGTTTATCCTTGCTTGGTTTTGTTTGTGTCACTGCTACCTCTACTGATCTGCTATGTGGTCTTGTGTTCTGCACTGTGTGTGTTGCCCTATTTAATTCGAAGGAATGATCTTTTCTTATTTATACTACTGACAAACCAATGTTAAACACAGGGCTGCGTATTCTTCCATAAAAGAGAATAACATTAGGATACCTGCATTCTTGCCTACTTCACATTCCAGGCTTGGCAATGAAGATTTCAAATCTTTTCCTTAGTCTATTATGGTTAAATGACTCTTGCAGAATTGTATCTTACATGGGATTCACTCTTTTTGAAGCTATTCCAAATCTCATGGGTGAGCCCAAAGTCATGTGTTGTCAAAATTAGCTTTGAAAGTTCCCTAGGAGTTTGCATTACCGGAAGCTAATAAAGACTTTGAATAAGATGAACAAATTCAGTCTCTCATTCAAAATGTTGCAAAGAACAGTCCGTTTTTTGGTTAATTATCAGGTAAAGTGGCTGGCGTTCAGGGGTCCCTGTATAACAAGTGGGTATCTTAAATGCTGAGACCACAGTGCAAGAAAATGCTGATGGTCTGAGACTCATGTGAGACCCAAGGCTTCCTAAGGAGACCTCAGAAACGTCCTTCATCTCACTTTGCCTGGGCCCGGGCCGTGAGTTGTGTGGCAGGCAGAATTAATGCCACTGGTTAAGCTCCCCAGGCCCAGTCCTATTTGGGGGGACTAGAGCCTCAAGCATATACAGCTACAACCAGTCAATGCACCCCTCTTTCAGTTCTCACATTACTATAGCTTTCTGCATGAAGGAAGACATGGCATATTTTTAGAAACCATAATATCTAATACTTTGGTGTTAATTTCATGTATAAATGCCTTGGACCTCATTGCCAGATCTTTATATCACAGCTTCCCATCTGTGGATTATGCTTACCATACCCTCACAGAGACACCCGGGAAGGAAGGTAGAGAGAACAAACGCCACCAGACACCGTAGGCTTGGGGACGTGTTTTCATTGACATCACTTGCATACAACAACCTTCACTTAATGCTCTAATCATATTGCCTGTCTCCTAAGTTTATCTCCTTAGTTACAAAAACTCCCGCTACTTCTCAAGGTCTTCTCATCAAGTAATCTTTTATTTCAGAGAATTTTTTTTTAATTTTCCTGAACATATGATACATTTGATAAAGCATTGATTTCCTCATGTACGTCTTTCAAAATAGACAACTAAGGCATTCTGCTTCTTGGGTGTATCCCCCTCTACGTCTGTCCTGAGCTGTGTATCTGCAGAAGGAGGCGCCTCTTCTTTGGCCCCGTCCAAATTCACATGGGTGGATGTGTGTCCCTGCCCGTCCTGACCCACCACCGGACATCGCCTGGACTAACCCTCCACCGCCGCGGCCGTGTGTGATGGGGTTCGCGTTCTCTGTTCAGTAACTCAGGGCTTTAGGGAGACGCAGGAGGCGTTAGGACCTCCCGACTCGGACCACGGTCCCTGAACTACAGGAGTGTAACCTACTCTGTCCGGTGGTTGTCTTGTCTCTCAGGCGCCATAGAGGCCCGTTTCACAATCCAAGTCCTGTGCCCTGAGGGTTCTTTGCCCGATTGACAGCAGGAGTTTTCTGTTGGTTTTCCATTTTGAAAAAGTTCTTCAGAAAACATCTCGTGTTCTTGCCTGTGTAAAGTGCTGCCTTCTGCCCTCAGCCTCCCTCTTCCCAGGTTGCCCACATGTCAGGATACACTCTCTCTATTCAAACGCTCAGCTGTGACTTGCATCTTCTTTCTGTCTTTTCATTAAGGGGGGGTGGCACTCGATGTCCTGCTACGTCCATGGTCGCTGGCACTTGCCCTTCCAGCTCTGCTGCTCACGCTCAGGAGGCTCTGTTGGATGTGGCCAAGAAAGGAGCCCTGAATGGGGGTCCCTGGGCTCATCTCTGGGGCCTGGGCCTCCAGCTTCCCCCACCCAAAGTGAGTTTTATAGTATTTCCTTCATTTCTCTCCTATTTCAGGACACCACCCTCATGGGAACCAGAATTGTGTCTCCTGCCGTCTTCATTTTTTTGCTTTCGGTGAATACGCCTCAGAATGTGTGCTAGATACCAGAGCAATCCCCTAGCGCTGTTTAGCCATCTTTCTTAGCCATGTCTACAATTCGTTTGTTTGTTTTTTAAGTTAGTCTGCTTCGGTGAGAGGTATATTAGAAATCCAGGCTGAACGTCCCAGCATTCCCGGAATTCTAGTGTTTCTTCCTTGGAATCTGTTCAGGCTCTTAGGCTCTAGTGGAATGACTTGTTCTGAATCCACCTGGCACATGTGAAACTTTGTACATCCTTGCTCTGCCAGACGCTGGGAGTCCAAGCCCCTGTCCTTACTGTTCTGGCTTCACTGTCCCCCCAGGGAGCCCCACCAGAATGCCCACCCTCCTCCTTCTCCAGCCTGGAATCAGGCTCCCATCCTTCTGTTCCCAGAATCCGACTGTCCAATCTTCTCGTGCTCCGCTCTGGGTAGTTTGAGTTTCTGCACCTGGGCAACCCCTGAGCTGGGGACAAGCTTCACCTTCTGACTGATGCCTCAGTCTTAACTGATGGTGTCTCAGAGCTCCCTTTCCTCTCTTGAGAAGCGACCAGATACAAAAGAGTTACCCCTACTCGTACTCTACTCATAAAAATTCCTTTTAAGGGGCACCTGGGTGGCTTGGTGGGTTGAAGCCTCTGCCTTCGGCTCGGGTCATGATCCCAGGGTCCTGGGATCGAGCCCCGCATTGGGCTCTCTGCTCATTGGGGAGCCTGCTGCCTCCTCTCTCTCTCTCTGCCTGCCTCTCTACCTACTTGTGATCTCTGTCTGTCAAATAAAAAAACTTAAAAAAAAACTTTAAAAAATTCCTTTTAAATATTATATCCTTGATCAATTTTAAGGGTTCTCTTAAATAGACTAGAGGTAGAGATGATGGGGACAGATGATTTTGAACACCTGTCCTCAAGCTTTGTATGCATGTGTCTAGCTTTTCTGTGTAGGCATAATCATCTGGGGACTTCAACCTGAGCTCCTTGGCTGAAATTCCAGAACAGCAGGATGAGCGCCCTTTAATATCCTGATACTTCTAGCTTCCCCTCATCTGGGCTTTGCCTGGACGGCCACTGATTTCTTCTCACCACTTTTCCAGACATGACATTCTGCT
>RCUC01078128.1:0-11546 GCA_003697995.1 Taxidea taxus jeffersonii
TCCCCTTAAATGCCACTTTGGCATGTGGATTACTTTGAGCTAAAGTTAATCAAGACCCAAAGACTTGGGGGAAAAGCTTTACCTTCCCCTGATCTGCCTAAAAGAATTTAGAACATGGGCCAGGTGTGGTAAACTGGGGGTAAACTCAGCATAATCTGGAAAGCAAATTCCTCGGTGTGTCCCATTGTCTCTGCATGGCATGGCAAACATTTGTTTACCAAAATATTTATTCTTCCCATCTTCCTATAATTTGTCTTCCTCCTCATGGAAGTCTCAGACTCCCTACTCCCTTTTTAGTTCTGGATGGTATATAAACCTCAACTGCCCAGCTGCCTGTGGGCAGCTAGCTTATGGTGCTCCTGCACATCTGTAATTAAGTTTGTTTTCCCCCTATTAATCTGTCTTGTATCAATTTGTCAGCCAAAGAACACAGAAGGGTAAAGTAAAATTTTGTTCCTCCCTAACAGTGCTACCAGGTTCTGATTCCAAATTCCCCCAAAAGAAGGCCTGACCTCAACTGTTTCACACTGGGCAAACCAGTTTTATGCCTAGAGGCCAGAGTCATGCAATGTACACAAAAAAGTTTAAAATGTCCCCAAATGAGTTTCGGTGGAGGAAGGAGGCAGAGAACAGAATGAAAATAAAGAGGGGCAGGACCAGCAGATCTACAAGATGACTATTATAAATAAAAATATAGTTGAAAGAATAGTGTGACATTGGCTAGATGATAACCAAACTTATCTCCAGTGGGACTGTATTTCCCAGCAAGAGCCCTCTAGGTTTGGCCATTAAAACTCAAGATTCCTTAGAAGATGGTGGAGCCAAGAGATAAAAGAGATAAAGGAGACCCTCTTCTCCACACCGTTGTGCACTGGAACATGATGTGAGCAAGAAGTAAGCATTTGCTGTTTTAAGCCACTGAAATTAGTGTTGTTTTTCATGGAAGTTTGCCTTTCCTAACTAGTACAGATAAATAAAGCAGATTATTTGCTAATTCTATAAACATACCTTGACTAGGTCAAGTGTTATACTGGGATACTGGGAGGTGAATAAGATTAGACTTCTCTCAATTCTTCATAGTCTCATGGAGGAGATAAACAGGTAAACAGAAGATTAAGGCAATGACAACCTGTTCCTGAAAGGAGACAACAGAAATAATCCTAAAGTGACTGAGATATTGGAATGTCTTCTCTAATAACAGAGGTTATTTTCATTATTTTCCTAGAGTAGTGGATAGATAAATAGAAGCATTGCAAAAACAGAGTCTAAAATACCTGGCCACAGTGGGATTGAAGGACAGGAGGAATCAAGACAACCCCAAAACCCCATTCCTGCCAGTTGGAAGAATGGCAGTGACAGAAATGGAAAAATCTCCTTATGGAGGAGCCAGGTTGACAGAAAAATAAATTTGCTTTGGAAAAGACTGAGTTTGAGACAGTTATAGGGGTATATTATGTTATATATATGTATATATATATGTTATATATATATCTGTTAACATATATGTTATATATGTTAACTTACAAAAAAAGGTCCTAGTCTCCTTATGAAACATGACTATATGTCAATGATACCTTGAAAGGAATTTCATGTTACTATTTTTCCAGGATAAAATTAAGACAAATTTAGTATATTTTCTCTTTACTGAAGAATTAAAAAATATACTAGTACTCCTATACTTGGTACTCCTGTTTGGTACAGTAGACATTGAAAGTTCTGAACAACCACTTAACCTGTTTGTGTCTCAATTTCTCATCTATAAAATGGGACTATCAATTACTATGTGGCAGATTTCATTTTCAAAAATAGCCCTAGTAATATTTGTGGTCTCACATGTTCTACCAGGACCTCGCCACTTACCAACTAGAATCTATCTCCCCTCCCTTTGTGCCTGAGGAGGACTTTGTGACTACTCGGATGAACAGAATGTGGAAAGCATACCTTCCTAGGCTAGCTCACAAATATGACCTCTCTAGCCTATCTCAAGGAATGGGGCCCAGTTATTATACTGTGAGAAGGCCCAAAGTAGCCCACTTGGAGATTCCATGTGGGGAAGTCCATATGAAGAACTGAGGCTCCCTGTGCAATGCCAGCATCAACTTCCAGACATAAGTGAATGAATCTTCTAATGATTCCATTCTCCAGCCTCAAGTCTTCCAGTGAAAGCCCCAATGTCAGCAGGAACAGGCTGAACCAACTGTGTCCTGTCCACATTCCCAACCATAGATGCCATGAATATAATGAATGGGTGCTTTATGCCACAAAATTTGGGGGTAATTTGTTACACGGCCCTAGTATCTGTAAGTCATGTTGAACAGAATTAGTTGATCCATAAAAGAGAAATCTTGCAAAACATGTACATTTCCTCCATATACTATAAAATGTTATTTATACAAATACCCTACTGAAGATATTAACTCATCCTTTTATCTGCCTTTCCTCTCCCTGGCTCAAAGATTTATACAAATGTGCAGTCTTAATAAACATAAGTCTATAAACTCTACCTGTAGAGTTTATAAACATAAGGAACATTCATAATAATCCTGACTCTGAAAACCTGGGGAGTAGTGTTTTCAAGACAGAACATTCTGGAGGTTGGTATAACAGTCCTGGTGCAAATGGAAGGCATATATTCCTATTGGTAGACTTTAGTTCTTGAATTCCTGTGCTAGACAAATGGAATCCTCAGCACTCCAGTTGCCAAGATGAGAAACACCTTTAGTGCTGCTAAGAATTCAGTGGGAAAGAATTTAGAACACAAGGGCTTGTTCATTTTCCAAGTTTTATGAAATAAACATCATTTATTTAAGGAAGATTGAAAGGGGATTGATTATTATCCACAAGCTCCCAAGTACTATGGGTGTAAAACCATGTACAACATAGGCTTTGCCCTAAAGAAGTTCATAATCTTATATCTTATAAAGGAGATATGCCATGTTTAACCCATTGTGATAAATGTAGAGATAAAATCTGGAGATTAACCTGGAAGTTTGTCAGTTCTTACAGTTTATCAAAGAACAGTGGTATGTGATACTATTCATAACCAGCTACTTATCCAATTTCTTACAGTTTTTTTTCTCACATTTAAAAATGAGTTACTTCCTTTAAATTGCAATTTATACAATTTAGGAATCATAACTTCAATGTATTTAAGCTTATATAAGAGTGAATTATGAGGTGCCTGGGCAGCTCAGTCAGTTAAGAGTCTGCCTTTGGCTCAGGTCATGACCTAGCCCTGGTGTCTGGCTCCTTGCTCAGTGAGAAGTCTGCTTCTCACTCTCCCTCTGTCCCTCCCCACCCAGCCCACTTGTGATTTCTCTCTCTCAAATAAATAAAATCATAAAAAGAAAAAAAAAGAATTGTTTAAGGGTACAAGTGAAAGTTTTGGCAGTCCTGCTTAACAAAGGTATATAAGGGCTGGGAAAAGAAGCTGGAGGACCATATAGGACCACAGTGACTTAAAGTACTTTTCATTCAGAATTGATTTTCCATACCCCACCTCATTTTCTACGAAATGGCACTATACCCCTTGTTTTCCAATATCAGGAAATTCCCTGGGCTGTTTTGCAAAATCTATGAGGTAACTGTAAAGCACTATTGTGAAATCATCGTCACCATTTAATATTTATTAAGGAGTCTCCTCTGCCCGATGGTGGCGTAAGAGCAAGCACATAAGGCTAACCCCAGAGGAGGGTTCAGTATCCTCACTGAAGGCTGAGGACAATTCTTGCTGCTGCTACTGCTGCTGCTTCTTTTAGTATCTAGCTATGATTAACATTTTTTTAAATTTTTATTAACATATAATGTATTATTTGCCCCAGGGGTAGAGGTCTCAATTCTTGTTTTTTATAGAATGAACACAGGAATTTCTATTACTTATTTCTAGCCAAAAGGTCTTTGGGGGAATGATCATAGAGCCTTTTTCAGAGTACTTAATCAGCATTTTATCAAGGGAAGAGTTAATAGCTTTAGAAGGACCTTTCCTAGGTGTGGGTTTTGGGGTAAGTGGGAGAGCAAATTTTAGCCAAAACATTGTTTTACAAAGTTCATTCTTAGTCACTCTCTTTTTAAAGTTGCCTTATTATTCTTTTAAACAGCAGAGCTAGTCACTGTTCTAAATGCTTTATACATATGTACTCACTCCCTTGGAGGTAGGTTTTATCATATCATTTTACAGGCAAGGAAACCGAGGACAGTGAGATTGTGTGACTTGACCAAGGCCACAAAACTAGGAAGCGGAAGAACTGGCATTTGAACTTTGTCCATCCAGCCTCCTCATATTGCCATACTGACTCCATGTCTTTCCTCTTTCATTGAAACTATATCAGGACCACATAAAAAGTCTTCTCTTGCTTGTTTGCCCTTCCGCAGAGGTTTCTTCCAGGCACATTGGCTTTAGCCCCTCTTGTAAAGAAAGTTTTCTCATGAACAGAGTTGGTCCACACTGCGTTGATTCTGGGTCACACAACCAGTAGCAGCCCCATGTCAGCCTGTTAAAGACAAGACCCTTTCCGTTTCTGAACCAAATCCCTCATATTTTGAGCCGAAAACAAGAACTGCCCTGCTGAGGTGCCAAGGGAAACATACTTGTATTATGAAGTTTTCTAACAAATGTTTTGGAGATTTTAAAGGGGCAGTTTTCTAAATATCTGGGGCATGTACAAACAATCCAGACACCCAGGCTAGTTTTGCAGCCCAGTCTTTGTTTCTGGGTTGTATATTTTCCTGAAAATCAGCACAGCTGTTGCACGGCACATTTATCAATTGTCCAATGATACCAAAAAATGTTTTCTAGGCTTGAAGTAATCAAAATCGTGTTCCAGGTCTTTGGTTTTGAAATGTGCATTGTGAATATAATTTAGCATTCTTTTACAGATTTCAAAGTGGAATCAGAGGTTTATGTTTATGAAGTTTATAATCATTCCACAAAGTTCAAGACGTTTGGCAGTGCTCAGGAAACTTAAAAAGAGTAATAAAAGGCTACCACGCGGAATTCAAAGCTGCCTTGTATGGCAATGCCGATTCAAACCAGCACACACTTCAGCATTATGAGTTTAAGGGCGGATCAGTATGTATCTGCAGACATAGCTAAGGATAACACAGCATCTTGCCCATAACACAATGAATAGGGGACTTTGGAAATTTTACAGTTAATGTCTCAGCTTTGAAAACATATTAGGGAAATAAGAGAGAGACAAAAAAGGAAGGAAGGAAAGTAGAGAGACAGAGAGAAAGAAAGAGATTGTGTGCTTTTGGGGCCTCATTTACCAAGTATTTATTAGCCTCCTGGACTGTTTTTTCAGCATCAGCACTCTGCCTTCCCTTGCAATTGTAAACGATGCACTTCTGCCAACCTGGAATGCACACTGTGTTCCTGCCCAGGCCCAGCTCACGCTGAATCCGTGCCCTCTCAAACCCTGTTAGCCCAAGCTCTTGATTTGTTGGCAGCCAGTAAAAGGGGTTTCCGTATGAATCATCGTGTGTGGGAGGCTGAGTAGTATACCCTACACTGTGCCATAATCTGCAAGGAATGTATCTGAAATAGAAGACAGAAATCTAGAGTTTAGTTCAACATCCTTCTTCAAGCACATTCTCAAGAAATTGGAGTGCAATACGGAAAAGTCATGATGTCTTTCTGCTATGGAAAAGTTTATTCCCATAAGTTTGTCTCCAAAGGGATAGGACCCAAGTTGCACACGTTCGGGCTCTGAGGTCTCTGACTATGAAAGAATCTGGTTTTTGACCCTTTTAGATGACTCAGTTTTCCTTTTCAGGTAATAAAAGTAGTCCATCCTTTGGTGAGCTAAAGTGGAAAGATGCATGGTTGAGACACACAGTTGCTGCAAAGACTTGCATCAATTCCGTTGAACAAATGTAAAGTCTGAAAGGTCACATCTTTAAAGGCAAGAAGAAAGCTAAAGAATGTTACAAGACAAACGTGTTTTGAAAGTCAGAATAGACATAAGAACACTATTTCCCACCATATTTCTTCACTTGTTACCCTCAGTTGAAGAAAATAGGCTTACTTTTCAGCAACATACACTTATCTGGCAAAATTAATTAAGACCAGCTATCAAATTCTAAGTTTCATTTCATTCAAAAGAAACTAGATATGCTAACCAAATCTTTTTTCTGCTTAATCTCATAAAATACCCAAATAGCTTAAATGAAAAAAAGACTGGTGAATTCAAAATTCATCCATTTTGAATGACTAGAAAACCTGGAAAATTGGTAGCTATAAGTTTAGAATTTGCCCTAAAAGCTAAATGTATGAAACTCACAAACTATAGAGAATAAATGATGTTTCAGAAATGTAGAATGTACATATGACCCAAGTTTTCTCTGGTTACAAGGCAATAAAATGATTATGCCTTCTTATTTCATGAATCTTATAAATGGAAATAAGTCTGATACCCGGTGATTTTGGTTAATATTAAAAGAAATGGCTCAGCTATTTGCTCATATACCTTGTAATATGTATTTCCAAATAAAAGTGAATGATGTTAAGGTGGTAGGAAAAGTAAAAATGAAAGAAGATGGGATCAGGAGGGAGACAAACCAAAAGAGACTCTTAATGTCATAAAACAAACTGAGGGGGGTGGGGGGAAGAGGGGTTGGGAGAGGGTGATGGGGTTACATTATATGTTTAAATAAAGCTTAAATAAAGTTTAAAAAAAGTGAATGATGTGAGAAAATGAAAATTAATAATAAACTATATTAGATACTTATAGTTGTGGCTTGATACAAAAGTCCTCTCACTATCAATAGTCTGTTATGGTCCACAAGTAGAACTGATGTCAGCAAATTCACCAGATAATAGTCTCATGAATATTAGAAAGCATCAAACTTGTGTTCATTCATTTATTCAACAATTAATCACTCAGAGTTTACAAAAAGACTCTGATGGTTTACAAGGTACAAGGAGCCAATGAACTCAAGAAGCTCACCAGATGGGGAGGGAGGCAGACATGCAAACAAGTAATTATCGTGTAGTGTGTTAAGCCCTCAATAGAGGGGATGCATGAAGGGAGTCGAGATGAGAACAGAACAGATTTCTGCAACACTGTAACTGGGTCATTAGCAGGAATATAAGTGACCAGGAGGAAAAGAGGTTGGAGGTTGTGATATTGTGATTTATAATAAGAAATACATATTTGGTCTTCATCCAGTCCATGGCACAGGGCTCCTAAAACCCTTCAGATTTCCTAAGTGATAAAAGAGATAAAGGTGTCTTCAGTTATTCATATGAAACCCCTTTCAATCACGCCTGAGTTTGCCAGAGGAACCGATCATATGATTAGAAGATTGGATCTTTCAGCCCTCTGGAAGGGGAGAGGGGCTAGATTTTGAGGTCATTCATGAATGGCCAATGATTTAGTCAATAATACCTAGGTAGTGAGGCCTCCATAAAAATCCAAAATGACAGGGTTTGGGGAGTTTCCAGGTTGACAAAGATGGTGTTTTGTTTGGGGTATGTTTCTTTAAAATGCCAATACCATATCCGGGAGGTGTGCCTGGCAAAAGACGTGCCTGGAATTCTGAAAAGAGGGGACAGTGGAGTCTGAGATTTTGAAAACATCTTTACACAAGACTGTCTCCACCTGCTGTTGCTTTTAATTAAATGGCAGCTCCTCTCTTCAAATAACTTTTGCTAACCCAAAGCAAACTCAATTTTAGCTTGGACTTAATCTTTAATCTCTAAATAAAATGTATGAAAATTTACCACCTTTTTGATGAGCTAGCCTCTCCCCCAAAAGGATATGGACATAAATCACTTACTTGCAATTAAGTTTTGAGGATAAATCCATATACATTAAATAACTGGTTCTCAGATTGTCTGTGTGGCTCAGTAGGTTAAGGGTCTGACAGTTGATTTCAGCTCAGGCCATGATATCTGGGTTCTGGGATCAAGCCCTGCATCAGGCTCCATGCTCAGTGGGGAGTCTGCTTGAGGATTCTCTCTCTCCCTCTCCTTCTGCCCCTCCTTCCTCACACATGTGCATGCACATGCTTTCTACATCCCTCCACCCCCAAATAAATAAATAAATAAATAAATAAATAAATAACTGATTCTCAATTTTATATTAGGGATCAAAATCCACAACCTGGCTTCCTAGACATTAATAGCAATGAAGAGCATTTTGCATATATTCTGAAAAATTGATTAAAAATTTAACATATGAGCTGAGATTTAAGATTCCTCAAGAATACCCATCAGCCTTGTGTTTTATCCTTCCTAAACTTCACAATCTACAGAGATTATGTTCCAGGGGCAACTTGGATACCAGTCTGATAAAATTAAACAACATTACAGTAAAAACAACATTTGCTTTCATAAATCTTTCTCCTTAACCTAAAACTCTAATTTTATTAGAAAATAGGGAACACTGATGCTAAAGTAGATTAGAAGAGCTAGGCAAGAGAATGTCAGGTTTTCCAGACCTCAGGGTACAAAAATGAACAGGCTTAAAATATTTTGCTGAAATAAATATTATCTCAATCTTGTGTACATAAGGCAGTTTCAACTTTTCCAACTGAATGCAAGATATTCTTGTATGACTTTTGCCTGTTGTGAGACGCCAGAGATACCATCCCATCACACTGTGACACCAACTTACACTAACAAGTAAATACCTTATGCACAATGTCTTTCCATTTCTTGGAGCAACTATTTTTTTTTAAGATTTTATTTATTCATTTGACAGACAGAGATCACAAGTAGGCAGAGAGGCAGACAGAGAGAGAGGAGGAAGCAAGCTCCCCGCAGAAAGCCCGATGTGGGGCTTGATCCCAGGACCCTGAGACCATGACCTGAGCCGAAGGCAGTGGCTTAACCCACTGAGCCACCCAGGTGCCCCTTGGAGCAACTATTTGAATAACAGTAGAGAAATCCTTCCTTTCCTGGACTTAAATGCTAATCAAATCTTATCAAACAGACTATCTAACCAGACTGCCTGGGTTTGAGTCTTACTGCGACTTATTAACTGTAACGTTGGACAAGTTGTGACGTTGGACAAGTTGTTAAATATCTTTGTGCCTTGTTTTTCTATCTGTAAAATGGAACACTGTACTTAGAGCTGTGGTCACACTATGTGTCTCATCAGTTAGCCAAAGTAAAATGAATCACACTGGCCAGGGAGACTAGAGGTTCCTGCTTCCTCCAGGGGCTTATCCTTCATACTATCAAGAAGCTACAAGAATGCTTACTTATGTCCAAAGGGTCAGTCCTAGTACTTCTCAACTAAAATTCAGACAGTATTCCTTGGGATGAGAGGACTCCACCAGCAGTGTTCACACAATGGTAATTTTAGAAATGAATGTCCTCTGCACTGCTGTTGTGACTGCTGTCATTTCTCTCACCCCATGAAGCCACTCTTAGCCACTCCTCATGTTCTGCTTGTGCTTGTTTAACATTCCCATGTTCTGGCCTTGAAGAAGGGAACCTACTTTCCTCTCTACCACTCTGCCCCAAGAACTGTGGAATCTATATGATGATCACTGCAGTGCAGGAACCCCTAAAGCTAACCAATCACTAATTTTAAATTGCCAAATGGTCTATTTTGGTACTTTCTTTATAAAATTCTTCAATAAACTGGAACAATTGGCCACTGTGGAAAAATACCCTCCTCCTCCTAAAAAGTTCAGAAAAGTTGGCACAAAGGCTATTAGGAGAGGCAGGAGGAGTGTTACCTGAGAAGAAGCACATGGTGGGGGCCGGGGAGGCAGAGACAGAGGGTTGGTGCAAAGGAACTGCGAAGACCAAACTGTGATGTGATCTGAAGAAAATTCCCCAAAACTTTTGTTATGTCTCAAAAAGTAATGTGTCAGAGAGCTAATAAAGATGAAGTTCAAATATACTAACACATGAATTTAGGATAATTCTAAACCCGAATATAGAAAGGTTTCCACCACCACCTACCACCTCTTCAGGGTCTTTATGCTCAAAGAGTGCTTTAATAAAATTCAAAATAAAAGTCAGGGATATTCCTGGTACTGATCCACCATAAACCTATATTTTTTTCCTACCAAAACTATGGCTATTTTCTAGAAAACAATTGTTCTTTCCAATACAGATTGTCAATAATCCCAGTGAGAAGAATCTGCATCACTACTAGAGGGTGAGTTGAATGCTAATAGCCCTATTTGGGCATCCCAAAGACAATGTGTCAAGAGGGTTCACTGGCCACACTACACTATCCTGTCTGTCTCAGCCCTTGGGCAGCTTGCAAGGCCAGGGATGGCTGGCATTCTGACGGTGGCCTTGTGGCTACATCACTGCAATTTGTGCCTCTGTGGTCCCATTACTTCCTCATCATGTCAGATTTCTCCTGTGTGCTTCTTATAAAGGCATTTGTCATTGGATTTAGTGACCATCCAAACAATCCAGAATGATTACTTCTTCTCAAGACCCTTAACTTGATCATGTACGCAAAGACTCTTTCTCCAAATAAGGTAACATTTACAGGTCTAGGAATTAAGGCATGGACATATCTGCTGGGGAGCCACAATTCAACCCATTATGAGGCCAAGAGGCCACTGGAGGATTTGGGATCAGAGAGGCCAAATAGCTTAAGGTGAACCTGGTAGAGGGTTAGGAGAGAGGAGGAAGGGGGCCAGATGGGATATTGGGAAGGAGATAGATCTGGACAATGGCCCCACATTTATAGCTTCCCATATATTGAATGTTTCTTTGTTTTCAGTTGATGTGCTGGCTGTATGATTGCTTCTCTGATGTGTAGGTAGGCATGTCCCAAAATAGAGCTTTGTCATTATCTCAAATACTTGATATTTTAAAAATTCTATTGGATTAAAAATCTAGACTCATGGGGCACCTGGGTGGCTCAGTGGGTTAAAGCCTCTGCCTTCGGCTCGGATCGTGATCCCGGGGTCCTGGGATCGAGCTCCACATCTGGCTCCCTGCTCAGCGGGGAGCCTGCTTCCCCCTCTCTCTCTGTCCTCTGCCTGCCTCTCTGCCTACTTGTGATCTCTGTCTGTCAAATAAAAAAAAAAGAAATCTAGGCTCATTAGCAAAGGAAATTTCAATGTTACAGTTGTCAGTGAGAAATAAAGAGATTGCTAATTTATCAAATATAATTTTAACTGTTACAATATTTTAATGGTTTTAATACTTCTAACACTTGCACCAAAAAAAGTGTCTCATTGATGGTAATTATCAAGACTTTGCATCATTAATAAGACTTGGATAGGAAATTTATAGACACTTGAGTTATAAAATGTGACACAAAAATACCAGATTCTTTCACCAAAGCAAACTTAAGTTTCTCATTTAAAAAAATACAAATATTTGTCATCTTTATATAAAGACAATATTTAATTTCTTCATTAACATGTTGTATTTTATTGTAATTATATAAATAAAAATATATAATTTTTTTCAACAAGTCCCATATAATGTCTCCAAATTACCTCCCATTTTGCCCAATGTAAAAAAAATTGGGAATAACTGGCATATGAGATAAGCATGAAAAAGGTGTGTGTGGGTTACATAAAACATTAGATAGATAAATAGATCATTCATATATATA
>RCUC01078133.1:0-20167 GCA_003697995.1 Taxidea taxus jeffersonii
TCAAAGATTCTTTTAGTCAGTAAACCTCTAGTGGCCATTCACTGTGTGGCAGCCACCCGGGCACTGGACAAAGAGGACAGACAGCCTGCCCTCTCTGGAGAGTGATGTTCTTTGGGGGAGACTGATCAGGAATACTACACACACAACACATAAGAGAGTAGATAAAAGACTAACGCGCTGGGATAAGTGTATGAGAGAAAGAAGCAGGAGGGCAAAATAAAGGGCAAGGGCAATAAATCCTACCGGCAAAGGCCTCTCTGAGGAAGGAGAACATGTGGAGAAGAATATTCTAGGCAGACGGCACAAATGTGAAATTCCTCGAACCCATTACATTGAGAAAACCAGGACAATGGTGCCCATGGTGTGCTCCCTGCCGGCTGATGCCCCAGACATGGCTTCCTCCCCTCCAAAGTCATCAGGGACCCAATTCATGGAACTCACATCCCCTTTCTCGAAGGGAGCTGTACTAAAGCTCTCTATGATACCAAAACATGGTGTGTGTCTCAGAAATAGGAAGTAGACACAGTCCAGGCTCCTTTCTGACATCTGACTCTGTCCTCTGGTAGGTGCTCCCGGCGACCCGCACGGGGAGGTTTCCCTCCGCTTCCTGGGGGACCTGGAGATCTCCGAAGATGCCACCGTGGCAGAGCTCAAGTCCCAGGTCAGGCTTCTTCCTGTGGTGCAGGAATGGTGGCCCGGCTTCTTCCAGTGAGATATTAATACCTTCTTCTATTTCCTTTTCCCTCACTTACAGTCTTTCTGATAGGGCATGTGTTGTAGGCCACATTCAGTGGTAAGTACCCAGCAGGCACTCCCGCGCTCGGCTCACATGGCCCTGGTGTGTGTTTCTGCCACTCGCCCTGTGGCTGTCATGTGTCCCCACTCGGACGGGCATGCTGTGCGCTTTCTTTTGAATTTCTCCTCAGTGACTTGCGGCTTCTGTTCATTTTGGTTTCTTAGGGAAACATGTGTTGGATCATCTGTGAAGCATTCACTTTACCCCTTTATTTACATTGTTCTTGTATCATTGTGGTCCCTGTGTTAAGTGTCCGTTACAACATGTGTCCTAGAATGTGTAACTAGATACTGCATCCTTTTCTTACATACTCACACTCTGTAGACAGAGTGTTGGGTCCGGATGGAAAGGCTGGGCTGAGCACAACACAACGCTTTGGAAGTTCCTGCTGTTGTCGGGCCCACAACGCGAGTATCCGCCGTCCGTCCTGGATTTTCCTGCGTGCGCGCAGCATCTGAAGTAACCTTCCTCTTCCTGCCATGAGAACGAGAGAGACTTTTTTCTCGAAAGAAATACAGAATTGCTGTTTTTAGATAAAAATTGAGTACTGGCTGTTTCATATATTATGGTCTCAATCTGTAAATAGCTGTCAGCCGGCTAAATGAGTACAGAAGTTTAGGCCTAGCAGCTGCATCCAAAGATTCTGGAACATTCCACTGACAGCCAACCTTGAAGAACTGTATTAACACTGAAGACAGCGGAAGGTGAACCCCTGGTTTTCATTAGAGCTTTTGTGAGTTATACTCACATTGAAATGAATTTCTAAGTTTAAAAGGAGCTTTTGGCTCATTGGAAAATTCACTCATCCCTCAAGCTGGCTTCCCGCAAGAGGAAGACAGAAGTGACTGGATGGATTTCATTTTAGAGATACCCCTGTGATTTTTTTTTTTTTAATAGAGTTTATCATTCCTCGAGGCACTCCTCAGATGTCACTGTGTAGTGTCTGTGTCTTCCTAAAGCAATGTATCTGTTTGGAGAGCTTTTTCAAACCATTGGAGAAATGTCTGTTTTCTTTCTAGGCCATGACCTTGTCCCCCTACTCGGAGTTGGTCATCTCCTCCCCAGCCTTCCTTAGAGCCTGGACCATGGAAGGGCAGCGCCCCATCAGGCTTTTACGCGCCAACCAGCAGCAGCTCAAGTAGGTTCCTCAGTGGAAGCGCGGTCTTCCCTTGCCGCCGCCATGATGGCTGGTGGGGGGGATCGGGCAGCCTGTTGGCAGCTGGGTAACACTTTCCGTCAGACACTCCGGGGCTTTACTTTTCCATATTAGGCATAAATGTAGCTCCCTGTATGTTTACTATGCTTCAGGTACCATGAACAGAATGTTGAGTTTTTCAGGCTTTATTGGGATATCACTGACGCACGGCGCTGCATACGTTAAAAATGATTGCCACCGTGGCGTTAGCCAACCCTGCAGGTGTCACATAATTAGCATTTCTTTTTTGTGGCAAGAACATGCAGGATCTACTCTCTAAAGAACTTTCCAGTCTGTGATACAGTGAACTATAAGCATGGTGCTGTACATGAGAGGCTCTGTCTGAACTTACAGATGTTGAACTTGAGATGTGGAAGTTGGGCGTCTCTGACCAACATCTCTTCCCCACCTCGCCGCCCTTAGAAACCACCATGTACTGTTCCTATGAGTTTGGCGTTTTTAGAATCCACATGTATGGATCCACACTTAACTTCGCTATTAGCCTAATGCCCTCAAGGTCATCCATGTTGTACAAATGACAGGCTGTCCTCCTGATATTCTGTTACGTACACGTGTACTCCACCTCCCTCCCTTCCTTCCGTTGACAGACACTTGGGTCCTTCCTTCCGTTGACAGACACTTGGGTGGTTTCCGTATCTTGGCTGCTGTGAATAGTGTGGCTGTGAACGTGGGAGCATAGATATCGCTTCCGAGATTGTTTTCATTTCCTTTGGATACAAGCCCAGAAGTGCCAGATCATATGGGTAGTTCTATTTTTAATTTTTTGAGGAACCTCCAAAAAATTGGCTTTACCAATTCACATTCCCACCAGCAGTGCACAAGGGTTCCCGTTTCCTCCACATCCCCGCCAACGCTGTTCTCCCCTTTTCGGTGCTAGCCGTTGTGACGAGTGGGAGGAGGTCTCTCCCTGTGCTTGTGAGTCACATTTCTTTGAGGATGAGTGACGGTCAGCACCTTTTCATGTACTGGGAGCCATCTGTAGATCTTCTGGAGAAAAATGTCAGTTACTCTGCCCATTTTTAAATAGTATTTATGGGTTTTTTTTTTTTTATTATTGAGCTGTATGGGTTCTTTATTAACCCTCTATCACATACATGATTTATTAATTTCTTCCCCCATTTCCTAGGTCACGTTTTCATTTTGTTGATGGTTTCCTTTGCTGTGCAAAAACTTTTTAATTGATGCAGTCCCACTTGCTTATTTTTGCTTTTCTCGTCTTTTCCTTTGGTGTCAGATGAAAAAATCATTGCCAGGGCCAGTGTGAAGGAGTTTACCTCCTGTGTTTTCTTCTAGGAGTTTTGTGGCTTGGCCCTTACAGTCTAGTCTTTTAATCCGTTTGGGTCGATTCTGGGATATGATGTAAGATAGCCGTCCAGCTGCATTCTGTCGCACATGGCTGGCCAGTTTCCCAGCACCATCTACTGAAGAGAGCAAGACTCTCCTTCCCCTGTTGTGTGCTCTTGGCTCCTTTGTTGTAAATTCATTGGCCGTATGTGCATGGGTTTATTTCTGAGCTCTCTGTTCTTTTCCACTGATATTTTTGTGTTTGATTTTATGCCAGTGCCATACTGTTTTGATTACTATAGTCTGGAATCAAGAAAAATGATACCTCCAGCTTTGTTTTACTTTCTCAAGATTGCTTTGGATCTTTGGGATCTTTTGTGGTTCCATACAGACTTTAGGATTGGTTTCCTATTTCAGTGAAAAATGCCATTGGAATTTTGATAGAGATTGCGTTGAATCTGCAGTTCACTCTGGATAATGGGGACATTTTAGCAACATTCCAGTTCAGGAACATGGCATATCTTTCCATTTCCTTATGTCTTTTTAGTTTCTTTCATCAATGTCTTACAGCATATAGATCTTTCACTTCCTGGGTTAAATTTATTTCTGCATGTTTTATTCTTTTTGATGCTCTCGTAAATGGAACTGTTTTCTTGTCTTTCTTATAGTTCACTATGAGTGTATCACATGCTAAGTGGTTCTTGTATCTTGACTTTGTATCCTGCAACTTCACTGAATTTATTTAGTTCTTTGGTGTTTAGGGTTTTCTACATGGAACAGCATGTCATCTGTAAGTAGAGGCAGCTGTAGTGTTCCCTTTCTGATTTTATGCCTTTTCTTTCTTTTCCTTGTCTAATGGCTCTGGGCAGGACTTCCAGTGGAGCGTCAGGTCAGAGTGGCGCGACACTTCTCCCCGTGACACCTTCTCCCCGTGGCGGGGACGGGCGTGCGGACGCGCAGCCGTCAGTGGATGAGCTGCCAGCAGTTCTCGGGTCTGGCCTTTACTGTGTCCGGTTAGGTTTCTTCTCCTACCGGTTTGTCAAGTGAAGTTGTCGTGAAAGAATGTAGAATTTTGTCAAATGCATTTCCTTCATCTTTGAGGTGATGACTTCTTTTTACCCTTCACTTTACTGTATCACATTGGTCGATTTGTAGACACTGAACTGCCCTTGTGTCCCTGGAACAAATGCCACGTGATCGAGGTGTAGGAGTTGGGATTTGGTTTGCAGATATTTTGTTGAGCATTTTTGCATCTGTGTTCAGCCAGGGCATTGGTCTGTAACTTTTCTTGGGGTATTCTTGTCTGGTTTTGGTATCAGGGAAGCGCTGGCCTTGTAATAGCTCTTCAGCTTTCTGGAAGAGCTGGGGAAGGACTGGTAGTAATTCTTAAATGTTTGTTAGAATTCACCGGTGAAGCCATCTGGTCCTGGACTTTTGTTGAGAGGTGTTTTATTACTCAGTTCTCTTACTAGTAACTGACCGGTCTGTTCAGATTTTCTCTTTGCGACTCAGCGCACGCCGAGGTCTGTCCATCTCCCCCAGCTTGTCAGCATCTACTCATTCATAGTCGTCCCTCAGATTTTGAATGTTCTTATTCACTATAATCTTTTGCTTAAAAAGAAAGCTTAGTGTTTTTCCCCCCAAAAAATCTAAAAAATTAAATATGTCACTCACTGTTATTTTGTTTCATTTCTTTTATCAGGGAATACAAACTGGGAAGGAAAACTGAGATCTGCTTAGAGCCCCTTGAGAAAGAAGAAAATTTGGGGTAAGTCATCCGGTTCTGCGTGCTTGACTTGTCATGGTGGGTAGTTTCGTGAAAACCTTAATAGCGTGCTCAGTAGTGAAGGGTTCTTCCTCACTGCCTGAGCAGGCTGGCAACTTAAGCCAGACTGTGTTCTACAAATGCGTTTGTGTGTCTGGAGCTGGGAACTCGTCTTCCCATGACAACAGTGAGTCACAAGTGCTTGTTGACTCCATAGTGATCTCCGAGTGCGAGTAGGATGCTCCTTCCCAGCCCTCACCCGTGCCCCAGGACAGTCTTTTGTCAGCACCTATCACCGCCCCCTTCCCCTCCTTTTTCATCATCACACCCTGACACGGGAGACCCTCGTGGGTGACTTGGCTCCCACCGCTGGGGTGTGAGCTTTGCGGTCGCTGCTCTACCCCCAGTACCCACAACCGTGCCTGTGTTGGAGCCAATGATTAATTACTGACTAAAGAAATACCCCAGCGGGGTCTATAATCAAACCTTCCTATTTCTTTTATCACGATAAGAAAATCTTTTTTAAGACCTTCTGTCGGCATCACTGAACAGTAAGGAATGCCATTCCCGCTGCTGCGTAGTAGCAGGAACTCTGCTTCAGCGTGTCTCACCTTCACTTAGCCTCACGGCTTTTATGAAGGTGCATTCTCACTGCCAAATGTATTGACCAAGAGTAGTGTCCTGGAGGGGGATTTCTGGACCTAACTGGTATGAACATCTTAAACTTCTTAAAGCCGTTCAGTTCCTTTCCAGGTAAGTCCTTCCCGTTTACGTTCCCACAGGCAGTGCTCATGAGTATCGCTCCCTTCACCCTCAAACCAGCACTGAATATTTTCTTCATTTAAATGTTTGCTAAATTGATCAGTGAGACATGGTTGTCTTGTCTCATTGGCTTCAGTGCTCTGATCACTAGCCAAAGTGGGCATTTTTCTCAAAGGCTTATCATTTGTAAGCCATTTGTGTTTTGTAAGCATGTGAGTCATAGACTTTGCATGTTTTTGTAAAGGGGTCTTAGGAAAGTCTATTCTGTGAAGCCTTCTGAAATAACAACATTGACCCTCTGTCACATTTGTCATAAGCAGTGTCCCTTTGAAGACCTGCTTGGGGCACCCCCCCATCCTTGCCAGCCTCTGGAGCTCTCTCCCCTTCTTGGGAAGCCCTCTGCCACCCCTGCCCAGCCAGGCCTGCTCTCTCTCGCCAGGCCCTTGCCTCTGGTGGTTCCTTTCTTCTTTTGGTAAAGCACCTTTGTAACCAAAATAGAACTGAAATCCAGCATGTAAAATCACACATGGTGTCCCCAGCCTAGACACGCATACACACTTTCCCTTCTCCCTCCCCACCTTCCAGCCTGAGCCTCCTGTCCTGTGGCCCACTCCATGGGCCCCCCACCATCGCTAAGCCCTCACTCACTTCTTGCTGCCTTCCCCCCACTGCAGCTAATGGAGCTTGTTCCTGCCAACTTCTGGTTCAGAAATCGGCCTCTTTTGGGGCACAGCTGCAGCCCTCATTGTGGGCTCCTTCCCTGCCGCCTCCTAGAAGACGCCACCACCGCGGGGTCCCAGGATGGGAGCTTCCCCCAGCTCAGGCCGGGTCAGGATGAAAGGAAAACAAAGCAGAGAAGAGGGTTAGAGGATTTGGGGAAAGAAGATCTGTCCTTCTGAAAACCAGAGGGTCAAGGGGAAGCTTTGCCCGTCACTGCCCCTGCCCCATGGTTCCTGCGACCTTGGCCCTCCGCTTCTCTTCCGCTGCAGTCCCCATGACGTGGTGCTGAGGACGCAGATGCGCCTCCCCGGCGAGAGGGCCTACGCCCCGTGTGCAGACCTGGTGTGGGACACCACCCGAGGCTGGACTGCCAGCTCCCTGCGGCAGCGGGTCGCCTACTTCTGCTCTCTGCCCGTGGAGAAAATTGAAATTGCCAAGTACTTCCCGGAAAAGTTTGAGTGGCTTCCGATATCGAGCTGGGTAAGGTTGCAGGCTTTCTTGGGAGACTGGGCCTTCCTGCGTAGTGAATAGGTTAACCACGGTTTCTCACAGATGGGGAACTTAGTAAGAATGTGAATTTTCTTTATTCAAGATGCTTGCTTTTTTATAGAACCAGCAACTTACCAAGAGGAAAAAGAAGAAAAAGCAAGATAATTTGCAGGGGGCGCCTTATTATTTGAAAGATGGAGACACGATTGGTATTAAGGTAAGTTATTTAAGAGCAAATTTACCATCTCAGTAAAACACCAGGATCAGTGACTTTTATTTATTTGACAGAGATCACAAGTAGGCAGAGAGGGAGTGGGGAAGCAGGCTCCCCGAGCAGAGAGCCTGAGGCAGGGCTTGATCCCAGGACCCTGAGATCATGAGCTGAGCTGAAGGCAGAGGCTTAACCCACTGAGCCACCCAGGCGCCCCTACTAGTGACTTTAAAGAGAAGTTGTATCAAATCTTCAAGGCTCAGTGCCTTTTTCCTACATTGTTTCAGAGAACAGAAATAAGAGGGCAAGCCAGACAGACCATTCCTTTTGTGAGGCCAGTAGAACCTCAGTATCAAAATCTTAATCTTGGGTTGGACTTGCATGAAAATGCTTTTGCGGAAGTTTTAACATGAAATGCGTTGCTGTAGGTTTGGGGTTGGTCCCGACATCAGGGTAAGACATTTCCTTCCATGTCTAGTTTGCTCTAAATTCTTTTTTTTCCATCCTGAGTGAGCACCGGCATATTAAATTACCACTGTTTCTGCACCTGCTGAATAGCTCCCCAGCTTCCCATCTTTAATCTGGTGTCTGTTACAGAAGGGGACAGAGCCATCCTTGCCTACTGTGGACAAACCTCCTTTGTCACATAGTGATTTTTTATATTAAAATTAATAACTTTAATCCTTAAGAATTAATTGAGTGATATTAACTTAATCCTTAAGTTGCTAATCGATACTTTCACATCAAGGAATAAGCATTCCTGTAAGCTCCACTTGGTCCAGCATGTGCCTCCTCCCCCCCCCCCCCCCCAAGAGAAGTAAATATACAGAGAAATAAGGGGAATTCTGAAAGGAAGGCCTAAAGCCATCCTTCCTAGGCTGTTCTTCTGCAGAGACCACAGGGAGCACTGCAGGGGTGGTTTCCGCTTCCGTCAGCGGGACAGCCCCGGCACATGCGGGGTGGGGATGTGCAGAGGGTTCCCTGAGACACTAGCTATAATAGCATCGACTGGAAAGAAGGGTGACGCTCAGGAAACGGACAGAGAAAACGAAGGAAGTGTGGAAGCCAGCAGAGCTCTGTGCGTCAGCGCAGAGACAGCCCCTCATTTAATGTTGAAACGAAGTCACAGGGTCCCTTCCAGGGACTGGAAAGCCCCATGCAAATGCTAAGGGTCACACCCCCGGTAGTGCTCAAGTCCAGGCGAGGACAGGAACAGCAGTGCCCACCTCTGGGGGCCGTGGAGGACCAGCGGCTGATTCAGATACACGTGTCCCGAGCACCATGTACTGCAACACAGGTTCACACATCTGCTCCATTTTTCTCACCTGAGAGCTGCGCGCGGACGCTCCCACGGTCGCTCAGTGCCTAAGACAGTACATTCGTAATCCGGTAGCTGTGTGTGCTTTCTAAGAACTGTGGAGCACTACAAAGTAAGAGAAGACACGGCAGTAGCGGGACAGACACCCAGGTCCTCAGAGCAGTGCAGGTGTGTGGCCCGGGGGTCCAGGCGCGCCACGTGCGGGACTTCCTCATCCCCAGATGGCACCCACTTCTACTGGTGGCGTGGGAGTTCGATGGCGCGGGAGCAGGTTCTCTCTCCCGGATGCACCCGAGAGAGGCGGTCAGGAGCCAGGAAGCCGAAAAACACTGGGGCGGCCAGCCTCAGAGTCCTTCCTAGAGCACCGCTCGCTAAGGCCAGTCTGGGAGTAGCCAGTGTTCCTGGGGAAGGACATCTGTATGTCACAGCCCCTCAGGAGACCGTGGGGGGCAGCCTATGTCTGCAGAAGCTGGAGGTTAGCAGGCCGGGCTCACGGGGCAGCTGTGGAGGTACGTGGGGGGACGTGGTGACAGTATTTCTAGAAGAGTGGCTGTACTCCTAGCGGGCAGGAGTGCACGTGATCCAACAGGCGTGTCCCTGTGCCGGGTCTCCACGGAGCCTTGGTGGCCAGAGGCAGAGGTCCGAGGGCTGGCAGAACATTCCCCGTGCCAGCTCTTCGTGCCATTTGCTGCGCTAGTCCCCAGCCCTGGGATGCTTGGTGTCCGCTGTTTAGGTGAATTCAGATGGCCTAATGTTGAGGTCTTTTTTACGTACAGCTTAAGTGTAGGATAAATGATGTCTGAAAACGTTCATTAATTATTTTGAAATGCAGAATCTCCTGGTTGAGGATGACGAAGATTTCAGTACAGTCAGAGATGACCTGGGAAAGGAAACACAGAAGCAGCTCGCTCTGGGAAAGAAAAGGTACCGTCCCGACCCTCATGCCCGCGGCAGCTTCCGCTGGCGGCCCCCAGACGCCGGCTCTCCCTGCCGGGGCACCCTTGATAGGGCTCGGAGCGCTGCTTTCCAGACTGCGCTGGAAAGACAGCAGCCTGGGGGCTTCTTGTCTGCTGCCCAGATTTGTAAGCCTTCTTTACATCACCCCCTAGCCGGGCTTTCTGGGAACCTGGGCAGAACACAGAGTGAAGCCCCCAAACCCCGGTCTCAGGAACTCGCCCTGCTGGTCCACCTCCTCCCTGCTACCCTCTCAGCCCCTCGCTCCTCTCCATCACCTGAACAAATGAGCACTCGAGATCACTCGTGCTCCAGCCGCTCCCTCCTCTGCCCGCATCCAGCCAGGGGTCCTCCACTGGCCACCTCCCTGCTCAGCACATGGACTCTGCACCCCCCTCGTGCCCCATCTTTCTGCTCCCTCCTTCCTTTTCGGCACATAGCCCAGCTGTCTCCCCTGGCCGCGGGCCACATACACCTACCAGAATCTGCCAGAACATTCCACCTGTCAGTCCTTTGAACTCCACGTGTCTGGACCTGGCTCTCGCCCCTGTATCCACGTTACCCCATGCCGGCCACTCCAGGGGTGCCCCTGTCCTCCTTACCGGCTTCCTGCCTCCAATCTCCTGAAATCTTGGTCCTCAGTCAGCTTCTGATGGGGGGACAGGGGTCCTTCTTCCTGGTGTAATGCAGCAACCTGACCCAGCCCCTCCTTGCCTCTGCACACTCTCGGCTGCCTCAGTGTCCAGTGGGGCCAGAGGAAAGCACACAAAGAAGAACGGGCCGGGGGGAGGGAGTGTCACTCGGGCAAGCACAGCCGTACTGATGCATGGGGCTGGACGTTTCAGATGTGTGCATCTGTGAAGGCTACATTTCGATTCAAAAGGTTCAGGGCGCCTGAGTGGCTCATTCGAGCATCCGACTCTTGGTTTGGGCTCAGCTTATAGTCTCAGGGTCAGGAGATCGAGCCCCTGTTGGGCTCTGCACTCAGCGGGGAGTCTGCCAGAGATTCTCTCTCCCTGTCCCTGTCCCATCCTCACGCTCTCAAGTTAAAGGTGTATTTTGCTGTGAGACATTTTGACCAGCAGACTGGGGAGGTCTGACTCCCTGTGTGGACAGGGTGTGGGAACCCCCTCTCCTGTCACGGGTGGAAGGGGGCTGCATGAATTGAGGTCCTCCGGCTGAACAGTCTGGAAATACCTGCCAGAGGTCCACACGCACATTGCTGGGGCCTGTTCTAACTTGAGAGGGGAGTCATCCCAAATCCCTCGACCTGGTGAGGCCTCCGGTGTCCACGGCTGAGTCAGTGACAGCCTCTTGTGTCTCCCGCAGCCAAGAAGCCCTTCGTGTGCCAAGCAGTGACCTTTTCTCCGGTGCCAAGACGCCCAGCCGGCCCCGCGCACCAGAAGCTTCTCTTTCCATCCATGTCGGGAGTTTCAGATAGCGCTGGCTGCCACCAGCATCTCCAGGGGCTCCGCGTTCCTGCAGCGGCTTGCCAGGTGGGGCGGTTTTCGGCCTTCTGCAGACAGACACTCCGAGTCCTCCACCTCGTTACAAGCAGAGGGATGTCCTGCCTTGGGCCAGGTGAGTGCACCTTACATGTGGCCACACTGCACCGCACACCCGCGCCAGGGGATGGCTCAGACCTGGCGGTGTCCTCCAGCAGCCGGTGACATGCTGTCCTCACGCCGCCCCTGACCCCAGCCGCCATTCATAGAAGAAAACTCCCTGGTTTTGCATGAACCGCAGGCATGGGTACGAGGGCACGTTGCTAACCTTGGACCAATCTGTCATTGGAAGTCTGCACGGTCCGCCTTCCCCGCCTTATTCCACTGTTCACGTGAGGGTGTCGGCCGCTGAACCGACAGAGGTTCTGGCAGCCCCGCTCACACCGATGGGCTGGCCCGGCTCATGCTCCGACCCAGGGGGTGGCTGTTTTCTGGTCCCCACGGCCCACACGCCCCCTGCAGTCTGAGTTAAAACGGATTCTCAAGCCTCAGCTCGCTTTCCCGCCAAAGGAAAGAGGAGGCCTCAGGCATAGCTGTGCCAGTGGCGGCGATCCGAACCTTCTCGCTGCCGGAGCCTCTCCGGGGCCTGTAAGTCCAGTCAGGGCGCACGAGCCCGGGGGCGCTGAGGCGGCGGTGCCGAGTGGCCGCAGCACAGGGGACAGAACGTAAACCGAGACTGTACTCTTCGTGAAGCATGGCTCACGGCCGGATTTGAAAGACTTTGTCGGCATTTATGATGGACCCGCCTCTGTTACAGACCAGCTGATGGGACACGGGGACATGAGGTGGGGACATGAGGTGGGCTCACGCCCTCGGACTCCGGCTGGGTCGGAAGCGGGATTCCTGAGAAGGGAACAAACTTCACTTTCTTACCTCAGATGAGGCTTCGTGGCAGCTCTCGCTGTGCAGGCCTATCGCGCTTGCTGCCCACCAGCGCGGAGACAGTGCTCACGCGCTAGGAGACGGAAGGCAGCCGTGGACCAGTGTCCCAGCCATGCCACCAGCTTAGGGAGCTGAGGTTAACGTTGTCTCGCGTGGTTTATGCAGAGCACATCCCCAGGCCCAAACCGGACATGAGGGGCTAGGGCTGGAAGCCGGGCCCTCGGGGAAGCTGCTCCGTTCCTGCTGCTCTGACACAAGCTCCTTGGTCTGCCCTTGTTTTAAGGTGATCAAATATTAAAGAAATAACCGAAAAACTTTGCTTTGGGGAAACCAGGAGGCTTCGCCGAACAGTCCTCCTGGCCGCGCAGGCGGCTGTGCCTTCACTTGCGAGCCTCGGGCTGCTGTCTGCCCGCTGGCCTGGCCTCTCCCTCCCCTCCTTCCGCGCGGTGGGGAGTGGGGCTCCATGGAGAGCTGTAAGATTCTGTGAAACCTTGTTCAGGTTGTAGTCTCCCCGTTTCTGTTGTGCACCAACTATTCCATGTTCTCGGCATTTTTCCCCCAAGTGCACTTCAGATACTCAGTAAATGTTTATATGTAGAAATACTGTATCGGTGCTGGTTCAAAAAGAACAGAAGTATGTTTGCATTTTAAATAAATTTCAACTCAAGGGGGAAACTGTATCGGAAGAAACTGGAAGTGATCGGTTTTCTTTCCCTTCTAGGGAAAGAGAAGTGGCAAAGGTAGTTCATGACAGAAAACCTTTCTTCCCCTAGGACATTTTTGTGGCCAAAAAAAAGGGGGGCTTCACCAGAATATTCTGATTACCAAATCATAGCTTCATAGATGCCTCTTTCTCTCTGGAAGGCACTTAGCTGGGAAGGACCAGAGCGGACACTCCCTCCCCTGCCTGTCCCGCTCCTCTCGGTCTGTGCCCCAGGACACACCCACCCAAAGCCCAGAGTGTAAAAGAAACACCAGTGGGTATATTTGCTCACCTCCCGAAGCATCACGAAGCAGATAGCCAGACACAGAGGAAGAGGGTTGTGGCCTCCCTGCAGTCTCCCTGTTTCTCTCTGTCCCTCCGCACCCCTGCAACGCAGCCACTCACCGCAGTACCCTGTGTCGCTCGCTGCAGAGGGTCATGGCCAGGACCCTCCACTTGCAGGTGACTGAATCCAACTCGGGCAACTTAAGCGCCCAGAAGCAGAGCAGAAGGCAGGCCCCGGGGTGGGGAGGGTGCAGCAGGTGGTCTCCCGGAGGGAGTGTGTTGACCCAAGGTCCTAAGCCCTGGCTGCCCAGCATCTGCTGGGCTCCTCCCGTTCTCGGATGTTTCCAAGAGGATGACACCCAACATAACACCAGCAGCTGTTCTACCTACACCCTGACCACACCTGTGTCCCTCTTTTGGCACCCCCTGCCCCTGCCAGGGGAGGCAACTCACACGCAGTCCATGTCCCCAGCTCAGGTCTGAGGTCTCTGGGCCACCTTCCTCTGGGTCAGGTCCAGCGGATGGCCATCCTCACAGTTCAGCAATAGGTACCTGAGAGACAAGGGTGAATCAGACCCGGAATCCATGTACAAAGTGGGGAGGAGGACCACAGCAGAACCTCTCTTCTGGAAAACGAGGGCACAAACGCAGCAGTCAGGACCCACACAGCTAGACAGCAATCCCCAAGCTCCTGGCCTGCCCCAGAAGTGAACCCTCACTTACCCCTCTGGTCGCCCTCCTGTTCTCCAGAGGATCGATGTCCAGTGTCCCAGCATGGATGCTGAGAGGGTAGCACCCCCTGGACACATATCCTCCTGAGTGTGCACGTCCTGGAGGCCTGGGATGGATGGCCCTAGGGGCTGAGTGACCACAGCTTTCACTAGCCAGCGTGGGATTTGGCGACATGCTTCCTGGGAGTGCTCAGGAAGCCCACGGTTGATCTGCTTCCATCAGCAGCATGAGTTACAAAGCCTTTAACACCCAGCCAGCCAGATTTCTTGTTTTGTAAACCTGTTTTGCTTTAGTGATGGAAACCATGAATGGGCTGTGCCCAGTATATTTCCCACTTGATACAGACACGTTCTAAGGTCAGCACCTTGGGCTGGGCTGGCGGGGTTGGAGCTGCCATCCCTGGTGTGAGGAGCATCTCTGTTCAGGCCGACACTGATGCCCTCAGACCCTGGCTTCAGAGAGGCCTCCATGCACTGCAAACACCTGCCCCATGTGTGCACCTGCCTGCCAAGTTTTCTTTGTACCAGTTCACCCATCCCCTTGGGGTTTGGGCCCCTTTGGCCTCACACCTGCATAATAGGTATAACTCATGTCTCTGTATGCTTTCACTCTTGCTTCCCAAGTACAAAATCTTTACAGAAGGACTGCTACAGGGATAGGTTTGGCTTAGAGACAAAACAAGACACGTGTAATTCTCACTCATAAGAGAAGGCTGCTGGGCAGGAACAGAGAGGGGGCCAGGAACTCTGGGGAGACCATGGAGATGTCCAGGAGTGGGCTGCCACCCTCGACATGTGTTTCCATGCTCACCGCCATCCCATGGCCCAGGCTGGCTACTGGAGCACCACCCATCATGTCCACCCTGCAAGCCAACAACAGGAGGAAAAAGAAAGGCTTAGAAGAAACTTTCTGGAAATCTCAATTAATACTTACATTTCTTTGGCCAACACTTGGTCACATCACTAAGTAACCTCAGAGGAGGTGTGACTGCCAAGGAGACTGGAGAATGTTGAGCACAACACACAACCCAGACGATGTGGGGATCTGTTAGTGGCCCAAGAGATAGAAAACTGATATTTATCGGCATCAAGCAGTGGCTTCCACAAATGCCAGAGTCGGAGCTTCTAACATTCACAACTAGATTATGCAACAGTAGGCCAGGACTCAGGGAAGTGGAGCAAAACCTGAAGGTGCCCAAAAAACTTGGTAGTCAAGACTGATCAGTTTTTATGACCAACTGAGCCACCCAGGCGTCCTGTGGACTGATCAGTTTTTAGTAACAGCATTTTTAGAAATCAAAATTAATGCAGAAAAATCCATGATGAACAAAATATTAAAATGTTAAACCCAGGATCAGTACAAGTCAGTCCTGCAAGCCTAGGGCGCCTGAGTGGCTTAGCTGGCTAGGCATCTAGTTCTTGATTTCAGCTCAGATCATGATCTCAGGGTCACGAGACGGAGCACTGCATCAGGCTCTGCATTGGGCATGAAGCCTGCTTGAGGTTCTTGCTCCCTCTCCCTCTGCTCCCACTGACCTACCCCCTCATGTGCGCTCTTCAAAAAAAAAAAGAAAAAAAGCCATGCATGCCTAATACTATCTTTAGCAAAAAGCCTAAGTCCTCCTTGCATCCTGCACACATGTCCACAAGAGCCGCACTGCCAGGGCTCACGCTCAGCAGGAGAAGAGAAGCTAAGCCGGGGTTAGGAGAAGAAACACCAAGAATCAAAGCTCCCTGTTTCATGAAGTACTGTGGGACAAAGAGAGACAGAAGAAGGATCCAGAGTCCAGATGAGTCTCGGTTTCCTCCCTAGCCCCCTTGCCCCCAGGCTTCATTTCCCCAGCCACCCTCGGCCAGTGGGGCAGTGTAAACGCTCAGCCGGGAGCCAGCAGAGTAGCCTCACAGCCTGTGGCAGAGGCCGGAGTTCGGGAGATGGAGGCCACCCGCCCACAGGAGAGCACCACCAGGAACGCTGCCTGGGTGGGGCCGGAACAGTCCCTGGGTCACAGACGTCAGCTTCCAGGAGCAAGGAGAGCCTCCCAGGCAGCAGGTAATGGCCACTCTGGCAGACGGAACACTGCTGACCAGAGGACAGCTTGAGGCAGTATCAAGGGACAGCTGGAGGCTCTGGGGTACCCTTCCAGTCCCCTCAGGGATACGTGCCTCCCTCCTGCAAAACACCTGGAAAACCCCTAAAGGAAGAAGGCAGGGCAAGTTGTGTGTTGACTGAGGGACCTTCTCCCCGAAGGAGACCGGAAAGCGGAGGGGCCCCAGAGCAAGAGACAACTGGTGATAAGCGACGAGCTAGTGCACATGCGGCCCCTGCTCGCACACAGCAGCCGGGCATGGCGGGGCGCGGGGGACAAGGAGGGTGGTTTGCATTTCCAACCACCTTTGTCCGGGTGGGCTCGGGAAGACTCACACTCCCCGCACCCCAGCAGGAAGGTGACCACCAGAGCCACCTTGGCCATGATAGCCGGACCCCCAAGGGACATGAGGAGGGGCTGCAGGCTGAGTTGCTGAAACACACCTGCCCTTGACTGCTCTGGGAACAAAGAATAAACTGATCTGAGCCATCACAGGTCAAGCAGCTTGGCCTTCTCTTGCTTCGGGAGGCTTCCGTTGCTGGATCAGATGAAGGTAAACTGCATAGAGCACCTGGGTTTCCTTGGAGGATGACATCTAATAGGAAGCGGCATGGGTTTAGAAAGACTGCTCCCCTTGCTGCACACACTGCCTTGGCGAGTCTGGCCATCACATCACACCTGCACCCTCCCCCTCGTCCCCTCTGGGCAGGCGTCTGGCCTCCTGGCCACATGGTCTCCTGCAGGCTCCCCGCCTGCTTTGTGACACAGTGGAGCCCAGCCCCATGCGGTGCGCCTCCCCTGTGAGAGTGGAGGCCAGCAACTAGCAGAGCCCACAGCAGCCCTCCCCAGACCCACCTCCCAGACATGCAGGACCCCCACCCCCACCCCTGCCAAGCCGTCTGGAGCTGGGCTTCTGGGCCAGGGGACTGGGATAGTTTGGACCCGATTTTCTCACCTGTCATGTGGCTGAGCTTGGTGTCAGGGCTGGGACACAGGACAGCACCCGAGGTAGGATCTCAGGCACCCACCTGCCCCGTTACTCCCACCTTTTGCCACATGCTAGCTGTGTGATGCGCAACAAGCTGGGAACCTCTTTGAGCCCGTTCCTCATCTGTAAGAGGCAGGATTGTTAGGAGAAATAAAGGAGTTAGTATGTGCAAACCACTCAGGCCAGCATCTGGATAAAATATTCCATGCGTTAGCCATCAGTATCATGCATGATCAGTCATCAGCAGCATGGTCCCATTCCTTTCACACAGGTTTGTGTGAAGCTCTAGACAATGAGGCATGAGGGGCGGTCAGCAGAAGCAGGGCTTCTGAAAAGGTTCCTTTCATCTTAAAAAGAGCCAGAGAAGAGACCACCACCTGCTCACCTACACCTTACCCTGGACTTGGGTCACTTTTTGGGCGTGATGCTTGGGGTGGTGGTAGCCATCTTATAACCATGAGGCTGATCCTGGATAGCCACATGGGAGGAGGGAGCACACCACAGTACACCTGTGCCCCCGAAGAGCGAGGAAGGAGGGAGAGAGCTATGGGAGAGGCAACCAGTGTATTCAAAGCCCATGCAGCCCTTTTGAACCCTGTCAGCCTCATTTTCAACTCTGTGATCCCAGTCACCATGCCTCACCCCAGAGAACTGAGCAATAACCGCATGACCTTGAGCTTGGAGAGGCTGCTGCCTTGGGATAAAGGTACTAGGAGCTAAACAGAGAGGTGGGAGAGCTGGTCTGTGGTTTTATAGGAAAGATTTAGGAGGATCAGAGTATTTGCTTCCATCACACACCCTCAGTAGGCGGGTCCAGGTGCCCGTGATGGAGTCTGACCCTCAGCCCGACCTCCTTGCTGAGTTTTTAATTCAACAGACTCAAGAACTTGCACTTTAAAAAACACAATGAGGGGTGCCTGGGTGGCTCAGTGGGTGGCTCAGGGTTAAAGCCTCTGCCTTAGGCGCAGGTCATGATCCCAGGGTCCTGGGAGCTCTCTCTGCCTGCCTCTCTGACTACTTGCGATCTCTGTTAATAAAATCTTAAAAAATAAAAATAAAAAACACAATGACTTTCTATTTTGTTCTTTAGTTACACCGATTCACCTTATTTTTAGAGTAGCTAAAAAACAAAATCCTGAATCCAGTTTGGGAAGACTTGAGCAAGTAATGTTTTATGTCAAAGCACAAGAAATGACAATAAGAAATCTGACAATGGAAGATTTTATTTATACACAGAACAACCTATTTACAACCCCAGATCGGGTATATACACAGCAATACAGGAGGCATTTGCTTCCACGGCGGGCACTGTATAAATTAAGATCATAAATATGAGGGGTAAGCCCCACCCGAGGGCACAAAACCTCTTCTCCAAGACTCCCCAGGACTGACCCTTCCTCCCTCCATGCCGACAGGATTGAGGTCCCGGCGGGACCACGCTCAGCCACAGCAGGGACATCGGGGGCCGGCAGAGAAGCAGGCCACAGAGGGCGATGCAGCGCTGGCCCCACACCGGTGCACTTGCATGCGACACTCACATTTACTCCACTCACCTCTAACTTACTAGAATCAGAAAAATGGTTTCTACGTAAACAGTGTTGTTTTCATCACTGACAACACATTAGTTTTAAACACCATGCTTGACCCAACCCTCAGGCTTCCCCAAGAGAGGGCCAGGAGGGCCCGGGGTGGCCCAGTTTCAGACCTAGCTGCTGCCGCCACTACCCCGCTCGCCATGGGCATGCTTGTCCCCAGTCCCTGCCAGAGGGGACTAACAGCGCAGACACCATGCTGGCACCGCGGGCTCAGGTTCCCACAGTCTTTCTTAGCCTGTTCTACCTGGAAAACCAGTGATTCCTGGTGGCCAGATGATTCCTCTCTGCCTTTCACGTCCCAACAGCCATTTGCTGGCACTGGACCTCAGGGTGGGGAAGGCCATGCACAGCTGCCTGGCCTACCTCCAAAGGCACTGCAGAGCGCCCTGCGGAGCACAGGCCTATTCACCCCAAATCCAATGCTGCCACTCCACCCTCGGGGACAGGAGCTGACTGGGCACCTGGAAGGCCACCAGCAGGAGCACCCCCAAAACCGGAGGCATGGGCCAGGCTGGGTTCACGGAGGGGCCCACTGGACACACCAATAAAGGGGAGGCACACGGGCCTGCAAAGTGAGTGGCAACTAGAGGCTGTTCGGCGGTGAGCTCCCCAGGGTCCCCTCAAGGGTGACCAGACAGCACCTGCAGCCCAGTCCCCTCACATGGACGAGGGGTGAAGTGAGCTCCAGGAGACGGGGTGGCATGGCCTGCGGATGCTGATGCTCAGCACCCCCTTTGGGGCATGGGGCCCTGGCTGGCAGCCGGACACCATTCCCCGACCTGGGCCCTCAAGAACTGGGGACGTGGGCCAGAGTGGTATGAGACAGAGCCATCCACATGGTCCCATGTTGGGACTCTGGCCTGGGACCAAGCCTGGTCTCCCCCAGAATAGGGAGAGACATCTCCCCAGCGCCCAGGAAGCGCTCTCTCCCCACACCACCATGCTCACGCAAATATGTCCTCTTTGGAGAGACAAGAGAGGCTACGGTGTCTCGGGGAAAGACATCCCATGTCCCACACCAGCAGCTCAGGAGAGGGCACCAACCAGGACAAGGGACCAAAAGCAATGGGGAAGGGATCTGGCAGCCCAAGATCACAGCCACCCGTTTACTTGGCTTTAGGAGGGACGAGTTTGCCTCCTCTCCAGGTCTAGTGACAACGGATGGGACTGGCAATGCATTCCTGCCACACTCAAGTGACAAGAGGCAGATCTTTGTGAAAGACCTCATCCATAAATGGGACATCAGCCGTGGGCGGCCTGGCGGAGTGCTGCCAAGACCTGGGTGGCTGGTGGGTACAGAAAACTTTCCAGTGCAGGAGGCCGTCAGCTGGGTCAGTTTGCACGCCGGGAGATGCCACACGGTGTGCAATGATGAGGCTCACGGTGAGGAACCCGCAGGACAATCCCGGGCAGCCCCGGGGCCCAGGAGGTCATGCCCGGCCCAGGTCACAGGTCAGCAAGAACGGAGGGGAGGTGGTGGTCCGCCCCACATGACGCCGGGTGGGACAAGGTGCTGTTTCAAGGTAGCTATGTTGGTGTGTTCGAGACCCCGGAGCAGTCACAGAAGGGGTGTCTGCAAGGCTTCCTGTCTGGAGCAAAAGGAGTAGCACCATGAGACGGGGCAGGCGCTGCGCCTGGCCTCAGTCGTGTGGGGCGCGGGGGACGCAGGCCGACAGGGCCAGGGCTAGGCCTCGGTGGCAGGAGTGCTCCGGCTCAGCTCCTTGATGCCACACAGGATCCTCTTCATGTGGCCCACCTTGGTCACGCCGAGGTCCTGCAACGAGAGGACAGCACCCTGATGCCAGGAAGGGGGACTGGCCCCCGCGGGCCTTCTACTTGGATTTCTGAACACAAGCAAGGGAGAAGAGATGAAGAC
>RCUC01078172.1:0-10776 GCA_003697995.1 Taxidea taxus jeffersonii
TGCAGCTGGCCAGAAGCAGTCCCAGCTCTCAGATCCCCAAGGTCAAGTCACATAGCTGGCTAGAAGCAGTCCCAGCTCTCAGATCCCCAACTAATGTTCATTTTACTGCACAGTGTGGTGTCTCATCAAGCACACAGCCCAGTCCCCTGGGATCCCACCTCCCTGCACAGGTGGCTGTCTGAAGAGAGGCACATTGAAGACAGCATGTGCCCTGGTAAGGCCACTGATGCAGACTTCCTTGATTCCATGGTCAGGGGAGTGGCAGGCCACCCCGCCAAACCCACAGATGTTGCCTAGCAGAAAGCATCAAGCTGTAAGGAACCAGATGGTGCAGACTTCCCCAACTTAGCAGCTTGTATTTCATTTCTCGGTGAACTTAAACAAACTGAGAGAGATTTACTTTCTCCCAAAGTTCCTCTCTCTTTCCTCTCCTCAAGGGACCTCACGGAAAGCTGTGGGTAAACAGGATGCTTCACTTGCAAAGATGGCGCACATTGTCTGCACACAGGACAGATTTAAGAAGCTCCTTGGGAATCTCGGCGGAGGTCCCTGGGACCCATCAGGCTGCAGACAGTCCACACCAGTCTGGTGGACAGCAATGGTAGCTTGAGTGGGGGGAGCTTGGAATCAGAGTCAAGGTGAGATTCAATGTCCCTGCGTCCTAGCATCAGGAAGTCTCTCTGAGTCAGCAAGTAGATAAAGACAGGGTGAGTGAGGCAGATTTCAGGACATGTGGTAGTGTGAGCCCGGGGCACTGAACTTCTTAATGCAGGGTTTGCATTCTGCTCTGGATGGCTTTGGTCAGGGCAGAGTGTCTTTCGCACTTCGAGGTGAGCCTGTGGCAAGAGTGGTTGACATGGAGCCTCAGGCCATGCCTACTTCTGGTCTACCACAGGACAAGAATGAGTGGGAGGGTCTTGCAGGGAGGAACTATTCTGACCAAAGACACAGGCTTCATCTTGTGGAGTATTCTCATAATCGTAATGTCAACTCCCTGCTATTTCCATAAGTATTTATGTGACTCCCTGTTATTTCCATAAGTATTTATGTGACATCTAGGTTATACCAGGCACTGTGAGGAGAAGGCAGCAGTGAACCACACAGAAGTTGGCCCTACCTTTAGGGACCCAGTAGAAAATCTTTAACCTTTGGTGAGTGAGCTGGGTCAGTGGCAGAGAGTGTCAGGGGAGACAAGGAGGTCTTCTTAGACAAATGCTGTACTAGGACTCCATGTTGGGAGAATGCATTCTGTTCTCCACATGCTTCTCTGACCCACTGATGTCACTTAGCCAGTAAGTTCCTCTGACTAATGAAATGTGAGTGCAAATGACGTGTCATTTCAGGGCAGAAACTTTAAGGGCCAGTTTGCAGTTCTCCATGTCTTCTCCACATTCCCTGAGATCCACAGTGCTCTACATAAAGGCTATTTGTTGGCCCAGGTCCCAGGGGAAGCCACATGGAGGAGAGCCATAGCCAACCTAAGAAGGACATGCAGTAGGAATGACCAACACACCCTGGTTATTTTGAGCGAATGAGATGTTAGAAATGTGGGCTCAGTGTCACTCAGATGTGTCTCAGTGTGGGCCCAGAGGGCTGTTTCAAAATTTGTGACTGCAGCATCACCTGCTTTCCTGATAATCCACCTAAGTGACTGACATCAGAGGCTACGATTCCCATTTCTTCTTCAGCATGCCTTCAATGTGGACAGGGAGGACTTTCTAACATCCTTTCAGGAGCTCACATGCTGTTGACCTACCCAACCAGAGCAGCATGGGAATCAGCACCTTGGGAATCCTAGACAAGAAGGATTCCTGCAAGGCCTTGCAATAGGAACCTGGGTCTCCAGGTATAGCAGCTGGACTCTGGCAGAGCGATGGTCAGCCCACCTCCTGGAGCAGGGCCATGGATACTCAGTTGCTGACCAGCTTGGGCAAGGCCACTGCAGGTAAAATCTTTCTACCCAAAATGGGAGGGCATGCCACAAGGGAGCTGCTCAGAGCACACCAAAGAAATCAGCATATCCACAGAGAAGCTCCTTGCCTACTGTTTTCCGTGACTCATGGTGTGCGGCCCTGTGCTGAGGCATGGTTAAGGGTTTAATCTGATTCCTGATAGGTGTGCACCAGTTCCCCTTAAAGCAATAAGCCCCCTTTTTGCTCCCTGAGAGTCTACAGAACTGCCACTCAGGCCTGGAAGCTCCAGCCTTGCAGAGGCATCTTGGAGAAGCTACTGGTAGTTGCCTGGACTTGAGTGATTCTGAGGGTACAAAGGACTCTGACTGTGATTCTGAATGAAGACAAGCTCTGTTAAGCTTCATGGTGTAGTAGAAAAGCATGATCTTCACTTTTTAAAAAAACATGTCTTCCTCAGAAGACTGAATTGTCAAGTGATCTTATTAACTTCTTTATAACCTCAAGGATTACAGCATTTGGATGCTCAACAAATATTTGTTGAATTAATAAATACATGAACGAATGAACAAACGAATGTACAAATCTCTGAAAATCTCCTGGGCTCACAAGGGTGTACATCTTGGGCACAACTTAATGTCTGGTGATCTTAAGCACTCTGACAGATCAACCACTTGATTTAAGCATGCTCTTATTCTGTGGCCTTTCCTTCAACAGGACCTGCCCTTGGAGTTCCTGACTCCACATACAAAACAGCTGACCTGGGCAGCATGTTGGAGGTGTGGGCCAGCTGCCAGGAGCCCCATGACCCTGAGGAGGAACAGCCCTGGCCTCCATGCTAGGAAAGGCCTGTGTGCCATGGACTGCTTTTCTATTTACTATAATATGTAGTGACGTAGGGGCATTGAAGTGGGGCCTTCCTATGGCTGTCGGTAATGTCAAATTTCATTTGGCCAAGAGGTCTTCCTGATGGTTTCATGGTGCATTTCATACTCAAGGCAGCTCTGTGACACTTTGCTTCTGGAAAGCCTAGGACTGAGATGACAGAGCCCTTCACCTTGAATCTCTGAATTAAGAAAAACTGAAATGCAGTTTGCTCAACCTCTCCAAGAAACCTGGCTTTAGGTAGAGCGAGGCTAGTGGTGGACCATCTGAGGCTGTGTTCTACAAGCTCGAGGGGAGATGGGTTCAGGGTCCTGCATTGTTTTTATTTCAAAGCAGAATGCAGGTGTCTCAGTGTGGGCCCAGAGGGCTGTTTCAAAAGCTGCTGCACCTCTCAGGTCCTTCCTGACAATAGGCTTTGAACTAGCTATTGTATGTTCCTAATAGAGCCAGCATCGCAAGAGGAGGAAGCAGGGGGCAGTGACCAGATGGGCAAAATGCCCCTCCACAGACACACTCCTGCCCAGGTCACTGACCAGCTATGGTATCACAGAAGAGACACGGGAACTCAAAGGCATTCCAGAAAGCACTCCTAGGATAGCCTTCCTGGTATACAAAGGCCAGAGAATACTCCTGAAGGGAAAGGTTTGGAACAGCAAAGCAGGGAGAGATTCTGGTGGGAAGAAACCATGAGCAAAGATTTAGGGATGAGAACCAGCCAGGCATGGGGACAGGGGAGGTGTCCTGGCCAAGAAGAGGCAGAACATCGGGAAGAAACCGGCTATGACCATGGATTGGTATCGTGGAGGCAGGTCCTCGGAAGCTCCAGTCAGGCAGGTGCTGGGCACCCATACCTGGATGTTCCCCAGGCACCTGTCCTTGTAGTCCCTAGATCTGAGCATGCCTGGATTCCTAGCTCTGGTTGGCGGCACCCTTGTCCAGGTAGATGCTTGCACTAGCCTCGTCTTAGATTCCTTCTCTCTCACTCCTGACAGCTAATCCATCATTGATTAGCTTGTCGGGTTTGCCTCCTAAAGCTGTCTTAAATGCATCCCTACTGCCACTCCCCTGGTTCAGAACTCATTATCTCTTGCTTAAACCATGGAAATAACATCCTAATTGGTCTCCCTGTTTCCATCCAAAGTCAATAAAAGTTTGGAAGATGAAAAATGCATGGCTGCCGAGGCTGAAAGTGTCACAGCTATTCTCTAGTTGGGAAAGCCTGCAAGCAACTGGTCTACCATCCACTGAAAACACATGGAAGGTTGTCCTGAACCTAAGCCACCCCACAGGAGCAGGACTTATAATCCAGACTCTGTTTTGGAAGTGATCCAGCCTGCGTCTCCCTCAAAGTTTGGAAAGAGCATGAGGCCTGATGGGCTGCCTCCTTCTGAAGCCTACTCCCACACTGGACGCACATCTGGGTCCCACTCATTTGCTTCTGTCCTTTTTTTTTTTTTTTTTTTTTTTTAAATATTTTTTTTGTTTATTTATTTGTCAGATAGAGAGAGAGCGCAGGGCCGAGTACAGGCAGACAGAGAGGCAGGCAGAGGCAGAGGGAGAAGCAGGCTCACTGCTGAGCAAGGAGCCCGATGTGGGACTCGATCCCAGGATGCTGGGATCATGACCTGAGCCGAAGGCAGAGGCTTAACCAGCTGAGCCACCCAGGCGTCCCTGCTTCTGTCCTTTTATCCCCAAGCTCTTGTGCCATGGAATTCAAGATTCAGACCTCTGACATGGAGGGAGGAGTGGCTCTGCCCATCACTTACTTGGACAGAGTCCCCACAGTGTGCTGGGTGCTCCCACCAGGAAGGTCACCAGAAAGACACACAGACCTCCCCCGATAAAGAGGCGCTCCCAGAACTGGGGGAGCTCACATCCTGGGGGAAAGCTGCTTTCCTCACTGATTTCCTCAAGGCAACGCCAGCAGCCCAGAAGGAATGAGTAGTGGTGTTAACAACCAGATGCAATTTTGCTCTAAAGTTTCTTCCCTCGGAAAAAAAATCCTTCTTGCTCTCCATATTTCCTCATCTCTCCCCAGCAACATTCGAAATCAAATCACAAGTGCGTGCCCTTGGGCCCATCTGATCTTTAACAACCTGATTCCATCATCTCCTTCTCACCCGGAGGAGTTTAGGAAATGACTGTGACCCACAGTGGCGCGGGGTTGAGTTGACTTATAATCCAGGTGAGGGGAACGAAATGGCATGTTCCTTCACAATATGATGTCATCGGAGATGGCTTCTCTGCACACAAGTAAAGGAGAGCGCCAGAGGCCCTTGGCATCCTTTTTGTGGGGCCTGTCTGGGGTACCGAAATTGTGGTGTTCTCCCCAACCTACTGCATCGCTCTGGAGAAGCTGTGTCCCCACAGGCCTTCCTGACAGCCTGGTGACATAAATGAGACATGGCCCAAGTAGGGTCCACTTCACTTTAACTTCTAGAATTTTCACCTGATTCCTTGGGGAAGAGCAATGTGGGTGAAGGTGTGTGTGTGTGTATACCTGTGTGTGTGTGTGTGTGTATGTATGCACATGTGTGCAGTGATGGTGAGGGAGGAAAAGTTACCCCCAAATACAGGTCTACTCTAAGAGTAAGCTCTTTTTAAAGCCCCCCACAGCACAGCTGGGGACCCATATGTGAGTTCCTGAATATTCTTGGAGAGAACAAGAAAGCAATGAAACATACGTGGTCCACCTCACACCAAGGCCCATGGACACATCAGCAATCTGGTGTGCCATGCACAGGGGCCGATTCCCACCATGTGGAGCACTCCACAGGCTGATATTCTAGCCGCTGCGGCCTGGCCCACCTCCACAGCTGCTGAGCTAAGCAGCCTGAATTCATGCAGAAATGCTTTCAAATTCTGCCTCTGTCACCTTCTAACTAGAGTCTTGGGATGAATAACAGCCACCTCACACTGATGAAGAGAGAGTTAAACAAAGTGATGCATGTGAAGAGTGTAGCAGGTGCCCCTAGTAAGGGCTTCAGAAGCTGTTTCCTTGGGTAGTACCTCTACGGGCCTCGTTTCCTAGCTCCCAGGGACTCCTTTCCCCGGCCATGGCCTCCCAGAGACACCAGGTCCTCTCACTGCCCTGGGACACCTCTAGCTCCACCCCAGCCCTTCCTCTCTGCTGTGGCAGCCAGGCTGCCTTTATTGGCCTGCTGCCTAAGCTGTCACATGGGGCCCATGCTTGGCAGAGGCCCCGGCTTGGTTTCATGCTTTGTTGTTGCAGTCTTAGCATTTGTAATAGTTTTTTTTTTTTTTTTAAATAAGTTTAGGTGAAATATCCAGCAAGTTGGAAGTATTTATTTATTTATTGCCTTTTTAAAAAATTTTTATTTTATTTTTTCAGGATTCCAAGATTCATTGTTTATGCACCACACCCAGTGCTCCATGCAATATGTGCCCTCCTTAATGCCCACCACCAGGCACACTCATCTGTCCACCCCAAACCCTCCAAAACCCTCAGTTTGTTTCTCAGAGTCCAGTCTCTCATGGTTCATCTCCCCCTCCGATATCCCCCAATTAAATTTTCCTTTCCTTCTCCTAATGTCCTCCATGTTATTCCTTATGTTCCACAAGTAAGTGAAACCATATGATAATTGACTTTCTCTGCTTGATTTATTTCACTCAACATTATCTCCTCTAGTCCCATCCATGTTGACACAAAAGTTGGGTATTCATCCTTTCTGATGGAGGCATAATACTCCATTGTATATATGGACCATATCTTCTTTATCCATTCATCTCTTGAAGGGCATTCTGGGTCTTTCCACAGTTTGGCAATTGTGGCCATAGCTGCTATGAACATTGGGGTACATATGGCCCTTCTTTTCACTACATCTGTATCTTTGGGGTAAATACCCAGTAGTGCAATTGTAGGGCCATAGGGTAGCTCTATTTTTAATTTCTTAAGGAATCTCCACATTGTTTTCCAAAGTGGCTGCACCAACTTGCATTCCCACCAACAGTGTAAGAGGGTTCCCCTTTCTCAACGACCTCTCCCACACGTGTTATTTCCTGTGTTAATTTTGGCCATTCTAACTGGTATAAGGTGGTATCTCAATGTGGTTTTGATTTGAATCTCCCTGATGGCTAATGAGGATGAACATTTGTAATAGTTTTTGAACAAGGGTCCCCCATTTTCATGTTCCCTGGGCCCTGTAAATTATGTAGTTATTCCTTTGTGGAGGAAACTGACCTCTCCCTAGGTGACAGTCACCACCCTTCACATTGGCTCCTGGTCAGGTGTCTCTTTCCAAACCAACACAGTGGAAGGGAGCCATGTTCCTTCAGGCTCTGTGTAGGTTCTCGTGAATACGATGGGTCCTTAATTGCTGTTGTGCTGATGAAGAGCAGAGGCTTTGTCACACACCTTGCTCACAGCCACAATATTGGTAAATGATGGGATCTGGTCAGGTGTGCCTGATGCCAAGAGATGAGCCCTCTGATCCTTTAACTATAATAAGTAAATTTAATATTCACCCTGGAGTTACATGTGCCAATGCAGGAAGGACTCGTTCTTTCATAATATAAGATATGCTCTGTATAAATCATTTAAAAGCAATTAATTAAAAAACAATCCCAAGAGGAAAAAACCTACCACATAATTTCTGAAGGGATCTCTCAGAGTAGGTCTCCCGGTCACAGCCCTTCCCGATGTAATTGGTCTGCAGCTCCGTGGTGATCTGGATGGAGGATACGGCCCCATCACACGTCTCTAGGTGGATGCTGGGGAAAAGGGGCACGCTCCCTGAGCCGGGCTGATACTCAATCCTCTTGGTCCAGTCTGAATCAACAAGAAAAAGATAAAGGTCAATCAAGGATGGCCAGTCCTGCCATAACACTTGGTTTGCAAATATGGATCTGTTCCAACATAACTGATATATTGGGAAACGGCTGGAAGATAAGGAGAATTTGACATTTTCTTATGGAAGACTTCCTTCCTGAGAAACATGAGGTGAAGGCAGAAAACAGCAGCCAACAGAGCTGAATCAGGTAGGAGGGTACAAGACACATATGTGTAGACACTCCAACATCCAGCCGCCACACAGTCCACTGCACATTATGAGCCACATCACCTGTCTCCGCAGTGACAGCGTCCCCTCCATTCAAGAAGCCCTATCCCCCATCCTGTCACAGTACTGCCCCAGCTGCAGTCTTCCCCTGTGCTGTGCCATGGGCAAATGCCATGTCTTTTCAAGGTGAGGTACAAGATTCACTGTAGGAATTCTATCTTTCTTAACCATTGAACCCATGTAAAACCGTGATAATCTTTTTTTCTTTCTTATGTGTCACTGATGACATTTTTGAGTGTTATGCCGATCTCCTCATTTCTCCCATTTTGCCCAGTGGGGTGAGTTTTAGGAATGCATACATTCTGTCACAAAACAAGAGAGCATGGTAGTTCAGGGTTCCTAGGGGTCATGTGGTGGGGCACAGGATTCTTTCTCAAGCATTCAGGACTGTGACCACTTGAGTAGTACAGATGGGCTTATCACTTCTTTTTAGTGCAAAGATAATTTGGAGATGATAAAGTGTTGGAGAAGAACAAAACCACAATCAAAACAATACCACACAAAATAGAGCAATCGATGAAAATAAACACCAAGAGGGGGTGTACCCATGGAACAACCACAACATGAAAGGCAGAGGAGAGTCAAGGCAAAAGTCACAGTGACCGGTCACAGCACTTGGAGACAGCAGCAAGCCTGCCATGCTCAGTGAGGATGCACGTCTGAGAGGTCTGTGTGGCCCCAAGTCAGACTGGTGGGTAGAACCAAGCAATGTGACATATGGATACTATTAGCTGATGAATCCCAAATGTTTGTCACATAGAACCTTGCTAGGAGGTATCCTTTTTCTGAAGCAGAAATGAAAATCTATGAAATTGCCCGCTCTCGCCTATCAGAAAATGAGAAATTCTGGCATTCGTGGCTTAGAGTTCTTCGCAAGCACACAGTGGGCCACTGGCTGACATCTTGCGCAATTCCAGTGGAGGGGCCAGATGCCCTTGTTCCCTGAGCAGCTGTGTGTTCAGGGTTCCCACGTGCAAGCTCTGCTTGGAGCATCGAGAACAAACAGTGCAAGAGGCCTTGTGGAGCCAGCACGGGGGAGGGCGTGGTTTGGGGGGAGGCCTGTGTTATCCTATCTAAGAGAGTGAACCTAAGAAAGGAAAAGTGGGGACAGAGAGGGGCTCTTTCGATGGAGAGAGCTCCTGTCTGAGCTGAGGTCTGCACGTGAAGGATGAATGTGCGTGGGAAGTCTCAGAGAAGCAGGTTCGAAGCAGATGCCAAGCAGTGATCTTGGCTTGACTCTGTCTGGTCAGGAACTTCCTGGGCAGGTTAATGAAGGTCCCCAAGCTTCAGGCACCTCATCATAAAAGAGGGACCTTACAGTGTTGGGCTGAGGACTGAGAGCCTCCACGTGTGCATGGCATATGGCAGGGCCTCAATCAGTGTTGTTCCAGGAGAGGAAGGGAGATGTTCGGACCTAGGGGACCTGTGTCCCTGCCCTGCCCCCCGCCATGTTCCAGATAAACATGGAATCTTGGTTTAGGTCTGAAGCCCATGTCAGCTAGCCACCCTTTCAGGGATTTTCTCTGCTATAAGCAGAGGCTGCACCCAGGCTTGTGAGGTTGGCCACCAGGAACTTAGCACAGGACAATATGTGGATGGGAGGGACTTCATGTGAAAGAGAGTGTACCTGATTGCATCTTATCCTCACAGCCCCCAGGAGCTCTGTACGGACTAGACCATCGCCTTCTGGAGGATGAGATAATGGAGCTGCTCTAAGCCATGCTCCAGAGGCTCAGGTTCAATTAAGATGACCTGCTGGAGGACAGGAGGGCTTTCTGTCAGGTGCCTCTAAAGGTCACAGAGCTTTAAGAAGCAGTCCGCACACAGCCAGCACTATGTTTTGGGTACAGTGTTTCGTGACTCTGTGCACTTGATCATGCTGTCTCTTCTATAAAGAGCTCCCTTCCTTTCCCCTTCCATCTTGTTAACTCCATGCAACCTGTCCGAATTTCTCCATTCTGGGTAGATACGAGCATATCTCTGTGCCCCCACAGCATCCCCAGCATTAGTTACAGCATTAGACTCCCAGCTTCACCATTACTCCGAATCCACATCATGCTCTGTGCCCAGTGCCTGGCACAGAGTAGTTACTCCCTTGATATTGGTAGAAAGAATGAATGAATCCTATGGGAGTCATGTGTATGCTTGCCTCCCCCACCAACTGGGAGCTCCTCAAAGGTGGGGACTGTCATGCTTTGATCCCTCCACGCTGAGGTCAGAGCACAGGGAATATCCGCCATGTGGATCTGGGGAGCCTCAGACACCTGAGCTGACTGCCGCCATGGCAGCCTTCTCTGAGCCCCAGACAGAACTTGTGGCCTCTTTGCCCTTCTCTGGTACTGCCCAAGCCTGTTCCTACCTTCAGTCCTGCAAAGCCACCCAGCCCAACAGCAGCCCATAATTCCTGGGTTCTTTTTGTTCTCAGCAAGGCAGGTGGGCCAGAATTGATGATAGAAGAAGCTACCTCTGGATAATAAGAAATGGCACCCAGCAGGAGGCCTTCCCCTCCCTGCCTCATCCCTCTTTCCCTGGATCTTCCCTCTCTTTAAAGGAGCAGATAGAAACATGGAGAAAGTGGCTTTGTATAGGGTGCTTGTGGGGTGAGCCCCGTGGCACCAGTCCTTGATGTGCTGCTCTTTCTGCTGGTGTGAGGTTCTCTCACCTCACCTCCTTCTGGAAGCCTCTTCATTGGAGAAGCCCAAGACATCAATGGTATTGGTTCCCTTTATTCCATAGGGGCTGTGGGTATCTGGATATTTTGCTGGTTACACTTGATGATGTTCTACCTGAAATCCTTTTTGGAAGGAGTGCAAATAAAGAAGCAAATAAAAGGTGAAAGGAAGTTCAGTGAAGGCACAGGCCTAGTACAGATCTCATTCCTCTCACCCCGCCCTGGCTGGGGG
>RCUC01078179.1:0-20557 GCA_003697995.1 Taxidea taxus jeffersonii
TCTTTCTTTCTTTCTTCCTTTCCTGAGAGTGAAAGAAATGAAAAATGTAAGTGACCACATGTATTTCTTGAAATAAATACCAGGGATTATAAAGAATCAGAGAAGATTTAGGAAAATAGGGTAAAAATAATTCTCTTCCAGTTCATTGTTTCCTGTCTCTTCAGGCTGTTTGTGGAAAACTCAGACCATTACACAATAAACATTTTACATAGAAATAATTTTTGTCCACCCACATAGCTCCCTGACAGGTATTAATGGAAAAGCAGATACAGAAGCACAGCTGAGTGGTGTTCAGGTATCTCGGGAAATGCTATCCACTGTTGAGTGATAGGGTATCTTCCCCCTCACTTCTCAGAGGCTGACCATAGTTGCTGTTGCCATGGGAGTCCAGCTGTGGTTTCAGATGCTCTAAAATAGTGTCCCCAAAGAGGCAGTCCAAGGGGATGTTCTTATAAGGAAAGTATTCTAAAGGTATTGGTATTGATTACTTACCTTCACTCAACACATATTTATGGAACATGCTGGAGAGACAACAGTGAACACTACAGACAAAAACAATAAATCCCTACCTGTGGAGCTAGCTTACGGTAGGGGGTAGAGTAATGACGATAAATATAATAAATAAGGAAATCACACAATGTGTTAAAATGGAACAGAGAAAGAGAAACAAAATTAGACCAGGGTAAGGGGGATAGGAAATGATGGGGACAAGTTGGCTGTAATTTTTGGTAAGATAGACAGAGTTGGTAGCAAGATAAATTGTAATTGGAGCAAGATCCCTATGGAGGTAAGGAAGGTGAGTTATGAAGTTATGATAAATTGTAATTGGAGCAAGATCCCTATGGAAGTAAGGAAGGTGAGTTATGAAGAATCCAGGTAGGTGGAACACCTAGGACAGAGGGATGAAGGAGCATGCTTGTGTTAGAGAACTAACAAAGAAACCAATGACTGTTGTAGAGCAGGTGAAGTGAGAAAGTTGGAGGTGAGGTGGGAGAGGTAAAGGTGTGCCCTCGGTGGGGGGTGGGGCCCATGTCCTCTCGAGTATCATAGGACATTGTAAAGTGTTTGGCTTTTGTTCTCAGAAAAATGGAGAGTCATTGCAAGGCTGTAAGCAGATCTCGTCATTTTACATTCTTCTTGATACCCACAAAAGAATGTAATGCAAAGATAACTATTCTCTTGTATCCCCCCAGTCCCTGTGCTAGGTGGTTGCTCAGTAAATATTTGTTCAATGGATGAATGAAAAGCAGCAACACACCCATGCCCAGGTTTTTGATCAATCCGATGATAAAGTGCCTCATTGTGGTATTGTTGTGTTTTCTCTGCCCAGGACTCTGTGACTAATTAAGCTGTAGGTTTTCCGTGGAAGTCCTCATGTGCCTCCTCTCCCCACTGCTGTGAACATGCTGGGTCCTCTAGACTGGTTCACAATAACTTGAGAAGGGTCTTCAGAGGAACTTCTGTCTTTGTGGCTGGTGTCCACAGCATGGAGGCAGGATTTCTCTTGCTAGCTCCTTCTCTGGCTGAGTGGCTTTGGAGTAAGAGGTAAAGGCCTTTGGAGTAAAAGGTAGAGGCCTTTGGAGTATGACTTTAATCTTTATGGGGGTCCTTTCATTCACTTCCAACATTTTCACCCGAGCCGTGGGTTCTACAAGGACAGCATTTCTTTCTTTCTTTTTTTTTTTAAGATTTTATTTATTTATTTGACAGAGATCACAAGTAGGCAGAGAGGCAGGCAGAGAGAGAAGAAGGCAATCAGGCTCCCTGCTGAGCAGAGAGTCCAATGTGGGGCTCGATCCCAGGACCCTGGGATCATGACCTGAGCCGAAGGCAGAGGCTTTAACCCACTGAGCCATCCAGACGCCACCCAAGGACAGCATTTCTTAAAGTAACTGTTGTTAAAAGTATGAATGTACTAGTCCCTTGCTGTTTCCCACCTCTCTGTTTATGGAGATGGCTCTATTGGACTGTCGCTAATTGTGTTGTCTCTATCCAGTAGCAGTGATTGATTGGCACTAGCATATTTTTATCAAATAATGTCTGTGATGACCTCTAGTTATAAAGTTGGGTGCTGATAGTTTTCTATTCTTTCTCTACCTAACCAGTCTTTCAAAAGTTCTTAAAAATAATTGTTGCTGACTCTCTTTCCCTCATGTTAGGTTTCCCAGGATAAAATTTACGTAGAGTGAAATCCATAAACTGTTTTCCCCTCCATTTTAACTGTGTTAGAGTGTACGATTCAGTGTTTTTTAGTATGTTCACAATATGTGCAACTCTCACCACTATCTAATACTAAAACATTATGGTCACTCAAAAAAGAACCACAGAATTGTTAGCAGTCACACCCAGTTCCTCCTTCCTCCAGTCCTTGGCAACCCCTAATTATCTGCATTTTGTTTTATGGACTTACCTATTCTGGACACTTCATAGAAATAGAATCGTACAATATGTGACCTTTCGTGTTTATTCATCTAGCACCATGCCTTCAAAGTGCATCCTTGGTGTGGCATGTATTAGCACTCACTCATTTCCATGGCCTAATTATACTCCAGTGTATCGGTATACCACCTCTTACTTATTCATTCATCAGTTGCTGGACATTGGGGTTGTTTTTCCTTTTTTGGCTACTATAATGCTGCTATGAACATTCTCTTACAACTTTTTATGTAAACTTGTTTTCATTTGTCTTGGTATATACCTAGGAGTGGAAATGCTTCTAGGTATATATTTTTGTCTTTAATTTTTTGAAGAAAGGCCAAACTATTTTCCACAGTAACTCCACGATTTTATAATCCCACCAGCAATATATGGGCGTTCCAATTTCTCCACATCCTCATCAAACCTTGTTCTTTTCCTATCTCTCTCTGTCTCTCAATCTCCCCCCCACTTTTTTTAAAATTATAGCCACACTAGAGCTAGTGAAGTGGTATCTCTTCATTTTGATTTACATCTCCATAATGGCTAAAGTTGAGCATCTTTTCATAAGCTTATTGTCTCTTCATGTATTTTCTTGGAGAAATGTCTACTCAGATTCATGGCCCTTTTTGAATTGGATTATTTGTCATTTCATTATTGCATTATAGCAGTTTTTATATTGTCTAGGTGTAAGTCCCTTGTCAGATATATGACTTGCGAATATTTTCTCCTATTCTGTGTTTTGTCTTTTCACTTTCTTGATGATGCACCTTAATATGTTAAAGTTTTTAATTTTGATAAGTCTACTTTATTTTTTCTGTTATTTTTGTGTTTTTGATATTGTATCTAAGAAATCTTTGGCTAACCCAAGATCATGAAGGTTTACTCTTTTTTTTTTTTTTTTGAGTTTTATAATTTTAGTTCTTACATTTAGCTCTTTGGCTCACCTCAAGTGAATTTTCAGTTATAATAGGTGATAGGGCTCTAACTTCATTCTTTTGCATGTGGATACTCAGTTGTCTCAGCACCATATGTTGAAAAGACTATTCTTTTCTCGTTGAATTTTCTTTTTTTTTTTTTTTTTAATTTTTATTTATTTGACAGACAGAGATCACAAGTAGGCAGAGAGAGAGGGAGAAGCAGGCTCCCCACCGAGCAGAGAGCCCGATGCAGGGCTCGATCCCAGGACCCTGGGATCATGACCTGAGCTGAAGGCAGAGGCTTTAACTCACTGAGCCACCCAGGCGCCCCTTGTTGAATTTTCTTGAGAGTCTTTGGAAATCATTTGATCATAGATGTATGGGTTTATTTTTGGACTTTCAGTTCTTTGCATTGATCTATATGCCTACCCTTTTTTAGTGTCACATTGTTTCAGTTACTGTAGTTTTATAAAGAGTTTTGAAATCAGGAACTATGAGTCCTACAATTTTGTTCTTCTCTCCCAAGATTGTTTTGGCTATTTTGGATCCCTTACATTTCCATATGATTTTAGGATCAGCTTGTCCATTTCTGTAAAAAAAAAAAAAAAAGGGGCAGTTAGAATTTTGGCAGGAAATTCATTGAATATGAGGACAAATTTGGGGAGTACTGTCATTTTAACAATAATAAATCTTCCAATCTATGAACATGGAATGTCTTTACATATATTTAACTCTTTAATTTCTTCCAACAATCTTTTATACTTCTGAGCAAACGAGATTTGCCTTCTTCAGTTAAATTTATTTCTAGATATTTTATACTTTCTTAATGCTGTTGTTAAGTGGAATTAGTTTCTTAATTTCATTTTCAGAATATGTGCAAATGTTAAGTTGAACCAATTTTGAAAAATGAATATACTTATGTTGTTGTTCTTTGATTATGTAGCAAGAGAATCGGGTTCAGTTCACTCTTCATTAGAATTTTCTAGATTAGGGTGCCTAGCTGACTCAATTGTTTAAGTGTCTGCCTTTGGCTCAGGTCATGATCTCAGAGTCCTATAATAGAGCCCATATCAGCGGGGAGTCTACTCCTCCATCTCTGTGCTTGCACCCTCTCTACTCCCTCGCTCTCTCTCGAGTACATAAATAAATTCTTTTTTAAAAAAGAATTTATCTACATTATAGGAAGATCATGGTGATTTAAAGGAAAAAGTACTTTTGGATTTTTGTCATGTCTGTCCCAGAAGAACTGAATTTTGTAAAATTTTTCTATAGACTTTGTCCTCTTAAGACTAATAATGCAAAGAATGCTTTGATTTGTAAGAACAACACACAATTAAAATGGACATGAGTTATTGGCATTGAGAGTAGGAAATGAGGAACAGAAATTCAGATTTCTTTTAAAAATTCAAAGTTGTTTATAAAATCAACTGAGCCAATACCAGTTTACAACCCATGAAGTTGGATAAGAGTTTTGGGTGAAACATAACTTGGGAAGACTAAAATAATTTGATGTAGTCATTCCATTGAATGGCTATTTAATATTGGGAAATCAAATTTTAAAATATTCCATGACTCTTAAAAGCATATCTAGTGAAGACTAAAAAAGTCTTTAAGAAGTTGTGTATCAGTTTGAAATTTGCTTTTACTTATATCAACAACAAAATGGGTAATAATTTGAGGTTCTATTTCAGGATAGACTGAGTAATAAAATAAGCAAATGAAAACTGTAGCCAGCAAAGATTTTTGTTTATAAAAAATCTCCAATCTCTAACCATTTGCTCAGCTATGTAAACTGGAGAGGAGAAATTTAATGGCCATGGAAAGAAATTGGAGGAGGAACCAAAGCTTTTATCTTGCTTGCCAACAGTTATACTGTTGTGCTTATTTTGAGTCTATAACATTAGACTTTGGGACAGATGAGGAAAGGAAGGAAAATGTAATAAAAGAAAGTTCACTATGGTTTACTGCATAGATCTTTCTGGTTTTACATTTTTTTTTTTTTTTTTTGCCTAGGTCTTTATAAAAATAAATAATGTTTAGGACTAAGTTTTATTTTTATTATTATAAAAAATATATGCACATTTTAAAAATGTTCAACAAAACAATAGATCAATGAAAAGCAAAATCTTCATTTTGCTCTAGACCTCTAGTCCTACTCCCCAGACATAACCCCTTAACTAGTTCTTACCTTTTCAGAACATTTTCATGCACATATGTGTACCTAACTTTGGCCCAAACTACACATATTATTATGGACCTTGATCTTTTAAATAAACAGTCTGTTTTGTTAGTTCCAAGTCAACACATAAATGTGTACTTCATTCTTTGTAGCCATTACAGAATATTTCATTATGTGGATGAACTATAATTTTTTAAACCAGTCCTCTATTGCCAAACATAGATTTTCTTTTTTTTTTTTAAATATTTTTATTTATTCATTTGACAGAGAGAGAGATCACAAGTAGGCAGAGAGGCAGGCAGAGACAGAGAGAGGGGGAAGCAGGCTCCCCGCTGAGCAGAGAGCCTAATGTGGGGCTCGATCCCAGGACCCTGGGATCATGACCCAAGCCGAAGGCAGAGGCCTTAAACCACTGAGCCACCCAGGTGCCCCTTATTTTTCTTTTTAATTACAAAGGATTATTACATCTCTTTGATGTAGGGGAGTGAAATAAAAAAGATACTGTTTTTCTTTTCATTAGCTATAAAAATTATTCTGTGTTTTCTAGAGTATTTTTGTACATTATCATTTTCACAATTTTATATAAAATGTCATTATTTAATAAATAACTTCTTAAGGCTGACTATGCATGGAATTGAAAAGTTGCAGAGTTGAGAGTATGTATGATAGTTGTGAACTTGATATCATAGCTCTTTAGATAGAAGGTTTATTCTGTCATGCTGCAAAACAACATGCTGTTTTGGGATCGCTGGATTATCTGTATGACATAGACGCTGAACAAATAAAATATGTAGTCCTCTACTGTTGCTCTTGTTTGTATTCTCCCTTCATCCTCACCCCTGGAGCCCATCAGTTTTGTGCCCCCATCTGGAAAGTAGTACAAGCTAGATACAAGGAGAAGATCCATTTGAGTTTAAGCTTTTCTTTTCCTGAGCCCCTCTGCCCACATACACACAGACCATTGGACCTGTTCAGTAGATGAAGCTAGCATACAGGATTTTGTCTAGAACTAATATAATAAGCTGATGCAAGTTGTCCAAAAGATGAAGCATGAACAAAGGGAGCTGTAGACTAGGGTTTCAACACCATTCAAATAGGCATTCGCCAGAATGAGAAAGCACAGGTCTACTCTGAGTAAAGTCACAAAGCTGTCAGGATTCCATTAGGTCAATAACTACTCCTATGTCTGGTTTCATTTTTGGATCCCTACTTTTTTCTTCTTCTTCATCTGTCTAATCAATATCCATCATATTAAGGCTAATGAAGTCCCATTTTCTTCATGAAAGTGTCCCGTTCTACTGAGATCCTTGGTGCACTTTCTTTCTCTGCATTCTGATGAAACCATTATTTATAGTAATAGTAACCAAATTGCATGTTGTAATAAAGTCAGTTACATGATGTTTGTATGTAATAGCTATTTCTGCTTTTATTGATAATTTTATGAAGTAGAACAAATTGTTAGCTGCCCCACCTACCTCTTGCCTTATCTCAAACTGTGTTCGTTACCACTCCCCCCCACCAAGTGTCCCACTTAAACTTGACCCCCTCTCAGCCACAATGATCTTCTATGTTTCTCATTAATTTTGTGTTGTTTTTTAAGATTTTATTTAGTTATTTGACAGAGAGAAAGAGAGAGAGAGAGTGAGAGTGAGTACCAGCAGGGGGAGCAGAAGGGAGAGAGAGAAACAGGCTCCCACTGAGCAGAGAGTCCCAACATGGGGCTGGATCCCCGGATCCTAGGAACATGACCTGAGCTGAAGGCAGACGCTTAATCGACTGAGCCACCCAGGCACCCTATTAGTTTTGCTCTTTCCACCAGAGTCATTGAACACCCAGAGTCTTTGAACAACCTATTGTCTCTCTCTGGAACATATTCCATCACTTTTGTCTTCCTCATTTTTCCAATCTATAATCAAGTATTGCTACTTCAAGGGAAACTTGATTGATATTCCTGACAAATGCTTCTACATTATGTCCTCATAGTACTTCTTTTATATCAGTGACTTTGGCTAAGATTTTATATATAGGGTTATTTGATTAATGTCTTTCTTTTCCACCAGACAGTAAACTCCATGAAAACAAAGGCCTTGACTTTTCTTTCTTCATCATTTCTCTTGGAAAAATATTTGTTGAATAGATGAATGACTTAAACAGTTCACATTATAATGCTAATGTTTGGTACTTGCCTTCCTTTGTTTTCTTAGGTAGGAAAGGAGATGAATTTAAAGCCACCAAACTAGAATTAGGTATTATTTGGGCTCATTTTAATCTAAGCTAAAGTCTGTTGGTTGAGAGTATGTTTTGCAGATAGGGCTTGCTGGAAAAATATTTTTAAATATATATGTTTTAAGATTTTATATATTTATTTGACACACACACACACAGATCACAAGTAGGCAGAGACAGGCAGAGAGAGAGGAGGAAGCAGGCTCCCGCTGAGCAGAGAGCCCACTGCGGGGCTCAATCCCAGCACCCTGAGATCATGACCTGAGCCGAAGGCAGAGGCTTTAACCCACTGAGTCACCCAGGCGCCCCGGGAAAAATATTTTTAAAACATTGCTTTATACTATTACTTTGACAATTATGTGCTCCCCTGATTATATAGTGTACTCTTTTTCCCTATATTGTAAGCTGGCAATACAAATAAATATAATATGCATAGATGCATGCATGCATGCATCTATGCATAACTAGATACATATGTATTACATGTATACATACAAGTACATGTATACATATATGTACATATATACATATATTTCCATATGCACATATATTTCCATATTTCCATATGTGCATATATTTCCATATGTACATATATATTTCCAAAGCTACATCTAAAATACATAGACTCAATACAGGCAGTGCTGTATTGGTTAAGTGCATGACTTAGGCAGCCTGAGTTGTACTTTGGCAATGATGCCATTCAATGGCTAGTAATTACCTTACATAAGATACTTAGTCTCCCACAGCCCCAACTTCTTCACTGTAAAAAAAAAAAAAAAAAAGATGAAAAAATAAAAAATAAAACCTAAATGGGTTGCTGTGAGAATTAAATGGGATTATGCACTGTAAAGGACTTAGTGCCTATCATCATAATAATGGCTATTTTTTGATTGTTTAGTAATTTGTATCTAAAATAGTTAATGAATAAATGGCCATGGCCATGACCTGTTTTCAGTTCAAAGTTGCATACAGGGTCAAGTCAGCAACCACAAATATAGCAAAAAAAGAAAGTAAGAACTGGGGGAGAACTATTCCAGGAAATGATGTATAGTGATTTCCTACTAGGAATTGTCACTTTCTCAGTAGAATTTCTCTGCTGCTTGATTTGCCTGAGGCTCACAGTTTCTTTTTAAAGGTGTTAGAAACATTGCATTTGCTCATGTTCTTTTCCTTTAACAAAAATGTTGACAGAGAGAAAAGGACAATTGGCTAGAAGTAGGCAGTGTTTAAAGTTGGCTGACTGCCTTGTTTGAAAGTGAAAAAAGAAACCGTACTGTAAACACCAGACTAGCACAGCCTTACAGAATGATTTCACAAAAAAGAGAGATGCAGTTGCAAAAGAGGGTAAAAAATTTTTTTTAAGATTTTATTTATTTATTTGACAGAGAGAGTGAGAGAGCACAAGCAGGGCAGACAGTGGGGAGAGAGAGGGAGAAGCAGACTCCCTGCTGAGCAGAGAGCCCCAAGAGGGGCTCGATCCCAGGACCCTGGGATCATGACCTGAGCCGAAGGCAGATGCCTAATCATCTGAGCTACCCAGGCACCCCAAGGGTAAATGTTCTTATGGTTGGATATAAGACCATATGGTTGTGTATTGGGCTCCACATGATCTTTGTTTCTACTAATTCTCCTGGGACAAGCACGATTTTTGGTTCCTAGGAAAAAGCAGTGGGTCCTTCTTCAGAACTGCATGTGTGCTTGGAGACGGCTTGCAAGCCTTATCATAAGCGTACAAAGAGTGATTTTGCACTTGCCAGTTTAAGTGATCAATTTATAATGGAGAAATATGGGCTATAAAAGAGACTTTCATGACTTGAAATGAAAAGCAAAGTTTGGCTCTTTGAAAACCACAAGTATGCCACAACTCCAGAAACTTAGTTTCCATTATATGATAACATCCCGTTCTCCCACCCTCCCCTTGCATCCTACCAACCACAGGACAGCAAGAAACAAAACAGAACAAAACAGAACAAAATCCCATTTATACTTTGGGGAGTTCAGATCATTTTAAATCATTTGAAATAATTTAAAAATGTATAATACATTACTCCAGGGTGAGAATATAATGAGGAAAAAGATTATCTAGAAATTGAGTACTAGATAATAAATTTTGTGTCTTATTTATGAGAAAACAGTTATTTTTCAGTTTTCATTTATATATAGATATATATGTATATGCACATATACATATATAAACATGAACTCTTATGCATATACAATCCCTAAATGCACACATACAATCATTATGTTAAAATTTTGTATGTGTACATGTCAATATATATTAACTTTTTAGGTAATAGTTTGCTTTATATAGCATTTGTAATAACAAACTATATTTTCAGAAAAATAAGGCTTATGTCCATCTATCATTCCTGAAATTAATTAAAGACCTAATTATATGACAGTTTTTAAAAATTTGTGTTCACATTATCTAAATGATTGGAATTCTGACCCTTTCCCCAGAGTAGGAGGCAATTCAGATCCTATGCTAATTGAATCCTGTGAATCTTATGAAATATCAGTTTTATTATAGAGATTGGTTTTCTCTGGGGCTTAACTAGGACCGCCAAATGCAAAACTCTGAACCACACATGTTTGAGAACCTCTAACAACTCAAGATGAGTTAAGTAAGAGTAGTAAACTTTTAAAAGATGTGGGGAAATGAGCATAAATGCCTTAAGAGTGAGGTCTGTCTCCTTTTTTCCTTTTAAAAAATAATTTGTTGGCACTACTGTTTGATATGTTACACATTTGGAGCAATCACAGCAGCAGCCCTAGTCAGAAGTTAAAGGTAAATCAAATATTGTTTCTTCATATAGTATTAAGTAGATAGGACTTTAAAAAATGCTGTATGTATCTTTTAGTCTTGCAGTATTAAGTCTGCATTATTACATGGATGTTCTTCTCCTTCATCCTTGAATATTTAGGATATTTGAAAAAATGAAATGTCTCTGCATTTCTCACATGATTAATCTTTTCTATATCCTGTTAATATTTCTTCTATCTGTGTTCTGTTGATCATTGTGGCAGAATGAGTTAGCTAATGCAGGTCCTTAGAGACTAAATAGTCCACACACCTCCCCTTCTACAGAAGGGAATAGAGGCCTTACGAGTTTCCAATAAATTTAGAGCAGGTTCCCTTTTTCTTATGAAATTCATATGTGGTTATGAACTCACGTAATTCATTATGAGTTAAGTCAGAGGAGTATCATTGTTTCTACTGACTAATGGAGAAAACAAAGGGATGGAGAAGTGACTCACCTTAAGTCTTAGATGTTGAAGTAAAAGCCATGGTCGAAGGCAAATAATTTGAAATCAAATACATGTTTTTCCATTTATCCTTTGAAATTTTGTTGGAGAGCAATTGCATAGAATAACTGATTAGACCTTATTCAGGGAGATTCTCATGGGTTTTGATGGGAAAAGAAACCATCTGGCCAATACTAGCAAAAGGAGAATGCTTTTCCAGTATTGTTTCTTGCTGGTTCGCTTACTTTCAAGTAATAGTGGCTGACTCTGGTGACTGAAATGAAGAGGGGTTTATTGGAAGAATGTTGTCATAGCTAATGGAATCAAAAGACCTAATGAATACTCAAACCTCCAAAAGGGTAGCACTTGGGCAATTCAGGGACAATCCCTCTAAAGTTTTGCCATTAGGGATTCTCAGTTTCAAAGACCTTCCATTTTTCTCTGTCTTCATTTTAATGATCAAATGCTCCAGAGAACGAACCAGACTGATACAACCTTAAATCATGCACTTACCCTCACATCAATTAGTTATAAACAAGAGGCAGTCAGATACACTCAAAGTGCGCGTTTATGTATTTGGCTATCCCCAGAGACAGAGAAATCCCCGTGTGCTGGAGATGCACCTAACTGTCATGTACTAAACCTCAAATGGGCTTAGAGATAATGTAAAAACAGTTGACTGTGTAGTATATACACACACACTCTCATGCATATTGGTACACACCTGATTGCAGACTGCAGAAAAGAGAGCATAGTTTTGTTTCAGGATTGTATGCTAAGGCAGAAAAGGGAGCTAAAATTTATTGGGTGTTTACGTGCAAGCACAGTGCTAAGCATGACACGTACATCATTTCATTTGATCCTCCTAGTACCACTGAGATGGGTACTATTTTCATGCCCATTTTACAAGGAAGGAAGCTGAAATGTTAGAGAAGTTGTATCTCTGCAAATCACAATTAGCTAAGTGGTAGGAGTATCTGTATCCATCTTTGACTGCAGAGCCTACAATTTTAAGGAGTCATTGACAGTTCTTCAACCAAAAAAAAAAAACAACAAAAAAACCCGCCACACATAATACCATATTGAAATACAGTTAATTGTTTACAGCTTTTCTCTCCTCCTAAGAATTGAGCAACTTGAAGACAGACTGTCTTACTTATGTCTATGTTAATAACACCTAACAGAGTGCCTGATACATACTAGGTGTTTTAATTAGTGCAAACGAATAAAAGAATAAATGAGTGAACATTTGACCCAACTAGATACCAAATTCCATGCTAATAATTCTTACAGTAGAATTAACTAAACTTTATTGCTAGAGGACATGCTGATTTCTAGAGTCATTTGTTTAGGGTCACCTGGTTGGCTCAGCCAGTTGAGTGGCCTACTCTTGATACCAACTCAGACCCCTGGGTCCTGAGATGGAGCCCCTCTATGGGCTCTGTGCTTAGCAGAGTCTGCTTCAGGATTCTCTCTCTCTCTTTCCCTCCCTCTCTTTGCTTATGCTGTCTCTCTCTCAAATACATAAATCATCTTAAAAAAGAAAAATAATCATTTGTTTAGTCCTTATTTCATCCTTAGGATGGACATACCTAGTGAGGGTATGTGGATATCCCAAGAAATATAACATATATTGTCTCCTGTCAGAGAGCTTATAATTATTCAGTGGCAAAATTCATAAAAACAAATGGAAATATTTAATAAGTATTAAAATTGTGATACTATTAAGTGGATATAAATAACATAGAAACTGGGGTTATTGGGAAAAATGTCATGGGAGACATGGAACTTACCTGGGGATTGAAAATATTGGACAACTGGAGGGAAGACATTTTAGGTGGGGAATAGTACTGACAGCAACACACTCTTTTTTTAAAAAAAATTTTTGATTATTTCTTTGACAGAGAGCAAGAGAGCACAAGTAGGGGAAGTGGGAGAGGGATAGGGAGAAGCAGGCAGGGAGCCCAAAGTGGGGTTTTGTCCTAGGATCCTGGGATCATGACCCGAGCTGAAGGCTGGCACTTAACTGACGGCCACCCAGGCATCTCAGCATTAATTTTTTTTACTGTGGTAAAATACACATGTTATAAAATTTGCCATTTTAACCATTTTGAAGTATGTAATTCAGTGGCATTATGAACATTCATGACGTATGTTTGTGACAGTTTTGGAAAACAATAATCTGATAAGTTCTAACCAGTTACCTGCTGGAAATTCTCTTTAGACTCATGTAAATTTTGATTATATGCTATCATTTTCCCCAATCCCCCAGTTCCAGCTTATTTGTGAAAAATTATGATTTTTGCATACCTGGAACTGCAAAACAATGAAGCCAAAATAATAGAAGATAAACCATTCCAGATGAGAGAGCAGTGAAAACCCTACTGGATAGGAAGACCAGAGACGAGAGTTTTCACAATAGCTCTGTTATTAATGGGTATGTTCTATTGCTTATAAGGATAAACTAGGCCAGTTATTTATATCCCCAAGATCCCTTACCAGTCGTAAACCTCATGAATCCAAATGTATTAAAATGGCTTATGAAAGAATGTTCTGTGTTTTCTCTGAAAATGAGGAGTCATTTGGTCTTAATACTAGATGAAGAGGCCAAAATAGTTATCTAGCTCAGCTGGGCACTGCCCATGGATCCTGGCTGTGCTACAGAGACTTTGCCTTTGGGCAACTATAACTTCAAAGTCAGGGCTATGGACTACTTCCCTACTATATGTTCAGTTCAGTGTGGCATCTGTCTGTGGAGACTTAGTAAATAGTCTAATAGTCTAATTGGAAAATTCCAATTTTTCAAGATTTAATATGGTGAGGTATTACAAAAAGATACTGAAATTCATGCCATAGAGATTCTAATGTACAAAATCATCTATTATCAGGCTATTAATATTTGAGATAACTGTGCATGTATATTCATGTATAATAATATTTTTAATACTTTTAATTTTAATTTAATTAAAATTTAATTAAAAATTAATTTAATTTTAATAATACTTTTGCTGGTATCCATACAAACCAATGTCTACTTGAGGTATTCTGTACTTTGATATGCTTTCTTTCCTGGTCAATGACTCTAACAGGAAGAGGCCCTTAGGCACTTAGAACTACTTATTAAGAAACTCTCAAAATTAATTACAAAATAGTGCATTTTAAATGGTACCCAAGAAACACAAAAGGTCTTCGATGATTCCAAAGGTACCAGACTTCCTTGGAAGCAGGAAATAGCTTATAGCTTGTTTAACACGGTAAATAAAACATACAAACAGTTAAAATATACAATAAGAAAAATAAATTTGCTTCCTTTTCCTAGGTACTAGTAATTTTTTTATTGTTGTTCCTTCTCAGAAGGAAATATGCCACAAAGGAAGGATAATGACTTACAAAACATTTATTAATACTCTGCTTAGTTGGCAAATGGCTAAGATGACTCTAATGCCTCGTTTATTAGACATTGTTAAAAACAAGAGAGATTAAGGGATACTGGACTCTGGAAAGCACATTAATTTTGTGTATGTTTGAAAATGGATATCTGAAGTTACTTATTTTAAGAATCATGATGTATTTCTTAATGCAGATATAATTCTATCTCCCACATTTAGCTACTTACTATTTCTGAGACAAGAACTGGATTCTAATTATTAGAATGAAATAAATACGTTTACAAATTTATGAGCCTAAAAGCTTGACATGGTTTAGAATATGACTGTGTACCTATTTATTCCCAAGTGGCCCTCCTTCTGATAATGCAAATAAATTCTCTAGAGTACATATTTAAATCCTCTCATTAGTAGACATCAAAGGTTTAAACAATGATTTTTAAATCCATGGGTCTGGGTGGCTCTTATCCTAGTGCTAAGAAGGAAAGATGGAAGACTTCCAAAGACCAACAATGTGAGAATATTTTCTGCCTCTTAACTTCTAACAGTTCTCCCTTCCTCCAGAGATTCTGCTTCTAAATAAACATAAATGTCTTTTCCTTGCTCTATTACTTTTATTCCCTTTTATTAGAAAAACAATAACATGTTTAATTCAGAAAATGACTTTTAAGGTGCTCCACTGGGAAACATTTTGTCAAGAAGTATGTCTGTGGTCATAAATTTATAGTGTATGCAGCTGCCTTAATATTGATTAAGGAGTGCGTGGGTGGCTCAGTTGGTTAAGTGTCTGCTTTCAGCTCAGGTCATGAACCCAGGGTCCTGGGATTGAGCCCCACTTTGGGCTCCCTGCTCATCAGGGTGTCTGCTTCTCTTTCTCCTTCTTCCCCTGCCTTTCTACCCAGCTTGTGCTCTTTCTCTCTCTCTTTCTCAAATAAATAAAATGTTCAAAAAATGTTGATTAAGAATTATATCTCTATACCTGCTTACATAAAATTATATGTATTCTTATTGATATTTTGCAATCATTGCAAGTTATAATTCTTGTTTCAAATGCTTTGAGTTTGAATATAATGTATCAAGTACTACATAGTGTGCATGTTCCATCACTCAATGCAAAATATAATTTTTATTATATATTATCCTCTTCTAAGGCCAGCATTTCAAAAGAGTTTCACTAAACAAGAGCTGCTTTTGATATGTTTCCTGTTTGTCTATATATGCACAAAAATTTTATTCTTCCATATGAAATGCTCTGACATAAAAACCATGTTGCCAACGAATTGTTGCTTGGATGTTTCCATTTTTTTTCTGAGGCCGCCAGAGCTTTTCAGTGCTGAGCCCTACATCATGGTAGACATATTGCTAGCTCCATCCTAAAATACTTTCATCAGCATTTTAATAAAATGAAAAAAATTTTCACTGAAAAAAATACCTTTTCAGCAGGATATTTTGGTCAACCGTATTTTCATTTGTAATTCTTTTTTTTTTCTTCTATGACATATGAAAGTGATCTTCTCTTTTGTTTTGTAGAATTTTTGTCCTTTCATCATTTTAGAAATAATAAGTGACTGGTAAATACTTTAAATAAATACATGAACTAATAGGATAATATAATTATATTTAACTTTCTGAATAATATTCCTTGTCTTTTCTGACTTCAAAATACTTTCATAAATCTTTTTCTGACTTTATAAGTAACATCTGTAATCTCCAGAAGATCTGGGGAAATGAATTAGGTAGATGAATACTACTTTTCTTCCCAGTTTTATTGAGAAATAATTGATATACATCACTGCTAAAGTTTAAGGCTTACAGCATGATGGTCTGGTTTACATATATTGTGGAAAGACTACCACAATAGGTTCAGCTAACACCCATCTTCTCATATGCATACAATAAAAAGGAAAGAAAGAAAAAGATGGAAAAATTGTCCTTGTGATGATAACTTTGAGGATTTACTCTCTTAGGAACTTTCCTATATCATAGAGCAGTGTTAGCTATAATAATCATATTGTACATTATATTCCTAGTCCTTACTTGTCTTACACCTGGAAATTTGTAGCTTTTCACTATCTTTCTCCATATTCCCTCCCCATTTTGAGTTAATTTCTGTGAGTAATGTAAGATATAAATCCAGTTTCATTCTTTACATGTGAATATCCAATCATGACAGACCATTTATTAACGAGATTGTCTTTTATCCATTGAGTATTTTTGGTTCCTTCATCAGTTAGTTGACCATATATACCCTTGGGGTTTTATCTGGGCTCTTGATTTTGTTTCATTGATGGTTTGTCTATACACATCTTCTTTATCTACTCTGTGGATGCACAGTTGGCTGCTTCCAAATGGCTATTGTAAATACTGAAACACACAGTAGGGTACATATATCCTTTCAACTTAGGGTTTTTGTGTTATTTGGGTAGATAGTAGTGTGATTGCATGGAGCACTGGGTGTGGTGCATAAACAATGAATTTTGGAACACTGAAAAAAAACCCAAAATTAAAAAAAATACTAGTGTGATTACTTGGTTGTAGGGTAGTTCTATTTTGATTTTTTTAAAAAAGATTTTATTATTTATTTGTCAGAGAGAGAGAGAGAGGCAGACAGAGGGAGAAACAGGCTCCCTGCTGAGCAAGAAGCCTGATGCAGGCCTTGATTCCTAGACCCTGGGATCATGACCTGAGCCTAAGGCAGCTGCTTAACCAACTGAACCACCCAGGCATCCCCTATTTTGGATTTTTTTAGGAAACTCCATACTGTTTTCCACAATGGCTACACCAATTTACATGTTGAACTCTTTCATTTCATTGCTTAAGTTTAGTCCTAGGTATTTTATTATCTTTGGTATAGTTGTAAGTGGAATTACATTCTTGATTTCTCTTCCTGTTGCTTCATCATTAGTGTACCAAAATGCTGAAGATTTCTGTACACTCATTTTATATCCTGCGACCTTCCTGAATTTATTTATCAGTTCTAGCAGTAGTAGTTTTTTGATAGTCTTTAGGGTTTTCTATATAGAGTATTATGTCCTCTGTAATTAGTGAAAGTTTTACTTCTTCCTTACTAATTTGGATGCTATAAAATTTTTTTTTTTTTGGTCTGATTGCTGTATCTAGAACTTCCAGTACTTTGTTCAACAAAAGTGATGAGAATGGATATACTTGTCGTGCTCCTAATCTTAGGCGGAAAGCTCTCAGTATTTTGCATTGAATATGATGTTCACTGTGGGTTTTCATATAAGACTTTGTTATGTTGGGGTTCTTATGTTCATATAAGGCCTTCCAAACCTATTTTGTTGAGAGTTTTTATCATGAATGTATGTTGTACTTTGTCAAATGCTTTTTCTGCATCTGTTGAAATATCATATGGTTTTTATCCTTTCTCTTATTGATGTGATATATCACATTGTTCATTTTACAAACACTGAACCACTCTTGCATCCTGGGAATAAATCTCATTTGATCATGGTGAATGATTTTTTTATTGTTGGGTTTAGTTTACTGATACTTTGTTGAGGATTTTTACATATATGTTCACCAGAGATACTGGCCCATAGTTCTTTCTTTGTAGTGTCTTTATCTGATTTTGGTATCATAGTAATGTAGGCCTTGTAGAATGAATTTGGAAGTTTTCCTTTCTCTTCTACTGTTTGGAATAGTTTGAGAAAAATAGATATTAACTCTTCTTTAAATGTTTGGAAGAATTCACTTGTGAAGCCATGCATCCTGGACTTTTGCTTGTTAGAAGTTTGTTTGTTTGTTTGTTTGTTTTTAAGATTTTATTTACTTATTTGACAGACAGAGGTCACAAGTAGGCAGAGAGGCAGGCAGAGAGAGTGAAAGGAGGAAGCAGGCTCCCTGCTGAGTAGTGAGCTGGATGTGCACTTGATCCTGACCCTGGGATCATGACTGGAGTTGAAGGCAGAGGCTTTAACCCACTGAGCCACCCAGGAGCCCCAGAAATTTATTGATTATTGATTCAATATCATTGCTGGTAATTGGTCTATTTTCTATTTCTTTCTGATTCTGTTTCAATAAGTTCATGTTTCCATTTACCCATTTCTTCTAGGTTGTCCCATTTGTTAATAAACAATTTTTCATGATATTCTCTTATAACCCTTTATATTTCTGTGATATTGGTTGTTATTTCTCCTCTTCCATTTCTGATGTTGTTTGAATCTTTCCTTTTTTTAAAATTTTTTTTAATGAGTCTGGTCTGAAGGTTTATCAATTTTTTTGATCTTTTCAAACAACCAGCTCATTTCATTGGTCTGCTCTATTGCTTTATAGTTTCTATTTCACTTATTTCTCTCCAATTTTTATTATTTCCTTCTTTCTGCTGGCTTTGGGATTTGTCTGTTCCTTTTATTTCTCACTCTTTTAAATGTTACATTAGGTTTTTTATTGAGATTTTTCTTGCTCCTTGACGTAGGCTTGTATTGCTATAAATTTCCCTCTTAGAACAGCTTTTTGCTATATCCCAAAGGTTTTGAACGTTATGTTTTCATTTTCATTTGTTTCTATGTATTTTTTTTCTTCTTTGATTTCTTAATTGACCCATTCACTGTTGAGTAGCATGTTATTTAACCTCCATGTATTTGTGCAATTTCCTTGTGTGGGGGGGGCGGTGGGTGGGTGGTTGATTTCTAGTTTCAAAGCATTGTGGTCTTTGGACTTTGATCTCTGAATCTTTGATCTTTAGATTTGCTTAGACTTGTTTTGTGTCCCAGAATGGGTTCTATTCTGGAAAATATTTCATGTGCACATCAAAAGAATGTGTATTCTGCTGTTTTAAGATGGAATATTCTGAATATATCTGTTAAATCCAGCTGGTCCAGTATTCAAAACCACTGTTTCCTTGATTTTCTGTATGGACTATCTGTCCATTGATGTAAGTGGGGTGTGAAAGCTTCCTATTACTGTTTTATTATTATTGATTAGTTCCTTTATATTTGTTATTAACTGGCTAAAGTATTTGGGTGCTCCCATATTGGGTGCATAAATATTTATAATTATTATATCTTCTTGTTGGGTTGTCCCCTGAATGATTATATAGTATTCTTTGTCTCTTGTTACAAACATTATTTGAAAACTTCCTTTGTCCAATATAAGTATTGGTACCTTGGTTATCTTTTCACATCTATTTACATGATAAATTCTTCCCATCCCATCACTTTAACATGCGTCTTTGGATCTTGTAGGCAGCATATTGATGGGTCTTGTTTTTTATCTATTCTATTACCTTGTGTCTTTTTTTTTCCTTTTTTTTTTTAATTTAAGCTTTTTTTATTTAAACATACAATATAACCCCACCCCCCTCTCCCAACCCCTCTCCCCCCCCACCCCCCTCAGTTTGTTTTATGACATTAAGAGTCTCTTTTGGTTTGTCTCCCTCCCGATCCCATCTTGTTTCATTTTTGTTACCCTGTGTCTTTAGACTGGAGCATTTGATCCATTTTCATTCAAAGAAATTATTGATAGGTATGTATTTACTTTCATTTTGTTACTTGTTTTATGTTTTGTTGTTGTTATTGTTGTTCCCCTCTTTTCCTTTCTTCCCTTGCTCTTTTCTTTCACAGTAAGTTTGCTTTCTTTAGTGATATACTTGGATTCCATTCTTTATTTTTTGCATATCTATTGTGTTTTTGATTTGTGGTTGCCATTTGATTTATATGTAATATCTTCTGCAGGTAGCAGTTCATAAGAAGTTGCTGGTCACTTAAATTTGAATCCATTATTTACGCCTTTCCTCCCCATATTTTAGGTGTATGGTGTCATATTTTACATCCTTTTGTTTTGTGAGTCCCTTGACCGATATTTATAGATAAACTTAATTTTTACTGGTTTTGTGCTTCCTACTTTTCTTATTCTTGCTTATGGTTTTTCCTTTCCACTCAAAGAGTTCCCTTTAACCCTTCTTGAAGAACTGGTTTTGTGATCGTGAATTCCTGTAACTTTTGTTTGTCTGGGAAACAGACAAACCTCTCTTTCTATTCTGAAAGATAGTCTTGCTATATAGAATACTCTTGACCACAGATTTTTTTTTTTCAGATTGTTTCTTTTAGCACTTTGAATATATCATGCTTATCCCTTCTGGCCTGCAATGTTTCTGCTGAAAAATTAGCTGATAGCCTTATGGGGTATCTCCTTGTATGTAACTGTTTTTTATTTTGTTTTTT
>RCUC01078203.1:0-13051 GCA_003697995.1 Taxidea taxus jeffersonii
TGGAATTTCACTTGGAATTGAGTTGAAATTAGTAATTATCTTGAAAGAATTTTATATTTATAATATTGTAACTTTTAACCACGAGCATGATTTAGTTCCATTTACACAAGTCCTTATTTATATTATTCAACATGGAATTATAATTTCTGCTAGATTTATTCCTAGCTGTTAGAGTTGTACGGAGATTTTGTTTGGTTTTGATATTTGGACCAAACTAGATATTTCGTGTGGCTTCAACCTTAGTCTTTAGAACATTAAAGTAGCTGCAGGCCAACTTCAGTGTAATTTCTGGCATCCCTGAACTTGAATACAATCAGTAATTTTGTGATCCCAGGGTTTCTTTCATATTTAAACAAAGTTTCAACATCAGTAATACAAATAAGACATGTTATTTGGATTTATTGTGAATATCCGAATGTTCATTTACAAATATGTGTAAATATTCTAGATGCTATTCAGAGCAAAAATTCTCCTTATGTTGTTTTTGTGGCGAAAATCTGTTATTTTGAAATGAAAATGTTTATTATTGCAAAAGTAGAATGCTGCAGCAACTAATAATGACTAAAATGTTAATATCATGAAAACTCTGTTATAAACTTTCAAATAGTTAAATATGCAAAACAATAAATTTGAGAATTAAACTAGAATCTAAGAATGAAATTTGAATATTAACAGAGTATGTTAGCTACATAAGAAATAATATTCAATACTTTTTGAACTGAAAATGGCTTATATAATTTAAATAACATAATGCAGAATGTTAGAAATTATATAATTCTAATCTTTGTGCAATTGTTCAGTGTACAATATCCAAAAATTGAAATGAAGGAAACAAAGAACTCTAAGTAACTGTGATCAGAATGAATGCCCAAACACTCTAGCAGATGAAATTATTGAGAAATAATATTTCCTGTGCTATGAAATTTAAAAAATAATTTTGACAACACACCTTTTAAATAATAAAACTGTAGTAAAATTTATATTTTTCATCAAGTTTCAGATTTATTCTTGTATTCTAGGAGTTCATCTGTGGTGATCATATTTGGCTTTGTCTCCACTGTGGTTATATATTGATTTTATCATTAGGGCACTTCCTCTTTGACCAAAATATGCATTTGATGCACCTTTCCAAGGTACCAGAAATAGCATCTAATAGCATCTAATAGATGTGGTGGCTGTCATGGCTCATGTAATCTTACTTCTTTTTATTTCTAATTGCTTGTTATTAGGATATTATTGAGTCATATGCTGATTTTTTAATCTAGGAAATTTGATGAGCTCATTAATTCAAGTAGTATGCAGATTCTTGATTTTTCAGTGTGAAAAATAATATTGCCTGAAATTAAAGGCAGATTTGTCTCTTTCTTTTTAAGTTTCATATGCATGGTTTATTTTCCATATCCAGTTGGAGACATGGCAGTAGAGGACATCTTTGCCTTGTTCCTATCCCAATGGGAATCTAAAATTTTGCCCATATCTATGGTGATTTTTGAGATAATGACTTTTATCGGCTTAGGTAGAGTACTCTTTTACTCCGAGTTTGCTAAATTTTTCTTTGCTTTTGTCATGAATGTGCATTGATTTTAGCACATGCTATTTTATTATCTACTGAAGTAAAAAGATCTCTCCTTTAATCAATTAATGTAGTTTATTCAATTAACCCATTTTTTATGTTGAAACATCCTTAAAATTTTGGGAAGTAGACTATTAGTCATCACATACTTAAAAATATATATATACTGGGCACCTGGGTGGCTGGTGGAGCATGTGGCTTTTGTTCTTGGAGTCATCAGTGAGTTTGAGCCCATATTGGGTGCAGGGATTACTTAAATAAATAGATATTAAAATATATATATGTATACATATACATATATATATAAATAATACTGAATTCAACTTAACATTTTATTTAGAATTTCTCTATGTTCACAAAGGAGTTTATCTAAAACGATCCCTATTTTTGTATTGTCTTTGTCTACTTTGAATTTCAAGTGAGTACAAATTATTTGTTTTTTGAGGACTTGAGAACAGCTTCCTATAAAACTGTCTTTTTTTTTTTTTTTTTTGGTTATGGTTTTTATGGGGGAGAAAGCAGACACCAGAGCAAGCAAGTGATTGAAGTTAACACTCACAGTAATAAGACATATGGGCATTATGTTCTCCCTGACAGGATGTACTGAAAGGGGCACAGTATAACTGGTATTCTTGCCAAAAATGCATAAACTCTATCTGATTATGAGAAAATATCACACGATACTGAGAGATATGCTATAAAATAACTAACTGGCGCTCTCCCAAAGTGTGGTGGTCATGAAAGACAAGGAAAGGCTGAGAAACCATCACAGACTGAAGACTATGGAGCCAATGATGACTAAGTGTGGTCTCCTGAATTGGACACTACACAGAAGAAGGACATTGATGGGAAAACCGGTCAAATGAAAGAATACATATTTTATGTTTCTTGTATACAGGATGTCTATATAGGTACAGAACAGACTTATTTTTGAACATAAATCTTTTTTTGGTTTAATCAGTTTCTGTTACAGTCATATGAAAATTATCCACTCTTACTGTGGGATTATCAGTTCTGTTAATAAATCTTTGTTTTTCTTTGTGGATTTTGAGGCTGTGTGCTTAGGGGCATGGAAGCCTGTATTTTTTCTGTTTCATGGAGGATTCTGTGTTGCTTTGATCCCCATTAATGCCTTTCGCCTTTAATGTTATTTTGTCTAATTTTCATATTACAAGAATATCTTTCTTTTAATCATTACTTGCAGAGTATAGTTTTCCCATTTGATCATTTTCACCTTTTCTGTATGTTTTTGTTCTATGCATATTTCTTGCAAGGAGCTTATAGATAGATTAGAAAATATAGTCACAATTTTTATCTTTTCATATAAAAGTTTAATCCATTAATATTTATTATAATTACTGATATATCTTAGCTTTATAAAAAACATTTTATTTTGTATCTCTTCTCCCTTTCTTCTGAGTGAATGGACTTCTTAGGTGGCACAAGGCTGACTGGAATAAAAATTATGTGTCTTAGTCATTCTGGAGTTAAGTGTGAGTATGTATCTAAATTTTGGCCAATGGGATATAATGTATATCCAGTCTCCCAGAGTCTTCCTTAGAATACAGTTGGGGATGCCCTTTCCTCTTCTTTGTCCCATCCATCATCATTGTGCCTGGTATATGGATGCCTCCTTGGACCATGAGGATGAAGACCATACCCTAGGGATGGCTGAATGGTGAGTTGGATAATCTCTCAGGATAGCACTGAATCACGTGACCATACCAGTTCTGGACTTTTTTGGACATTTATGTGATTAACATGAGCACAAAATAAACACCTTCCTTATGTAAATCAATACGTGTAGTGTGTGTTTGTGTGCATGCATGTTTCCTGTAGCTGAATCCAATTTTAGCATATACAGCATTTCTCCCATAATTTTTCTCCTTCTGTGACTTTTATTTGGGGTGATAATTTTCCACACTGCCTTCTTTTTTCTCTGCATGCATGGAGAAGAATACAGATCTTATTCTCATTTCTTTGGCAAACATATTTCATTATATATTTTAAAATAAAGTCAAAAGTAATTTCTATCATAAGCAAGATGCAGCCCATATTACAGTCAAATAGGCATTGGATTTCTCCATCCCCATTTTTATTATTATCCAGACTCATTGGTGACCAACAGAACTTTCTGTTATGATAGAAATGTTCCATATCTGAACTATTTAATGCAGTAGCCACATATGGCTACTGGGCACTTGAAATGTGTTTAGTGAGACTAAGGAGATGAATTTTAAATTTTATCTAATTTAAATCTATTTAAAATTAAATTTTAATAGCCACCTTTAGCTAGTAGTTAAAATGTAGGATTATGAATGTAGAGTTTTAATTTTCATTTTAACTCTATCATTTAAACAAAAGATGAGTCAGGACATATCTAAGCTGTACTTCCTGTCTATTTCTTCACCTGTGACACTTTCAGGGTCTTCCTTAAACCCCTCTATCACTCATTAATTATCCTCCTTTCCTCATGGAGTCAAAAAATATTCTATCTCGAGTCATCTAACCTAAGCCCTTTATTAGACAGGTGGGAAAAAATAAAAGAAAAATTAAATTTAGTTCATTTTACATGATATTTCATATTTTGCTCTGGTTACTGGCTTGCAAAATGTTAATTTCAACATACTTGTCTAATATGACCACATTAAATATTGTTTGTAATAACTGTTGATTAAGGATTAGAAATATTCTTCTTTGTATTGAGAATTTTTTATAGTATGTTATGCTATAAATCGAACAGGAAACGCTGAAATGTACCACATATTAATGGTGCTAGTATGTCAATCTTCATTTGAGAATCTTAAAATGGTAAAATAAATGAACATCATTCTCAGCATAAGTTTAAATTGCTTTTATAAATACAAGATGTTAGTAGATATCCTATAACTGCAGTTGCATTGTTTTGAGTTTGATATGATAATCTGGCATAAAATACTGTAACATCCAATTTATGAGGCAAAAAAACAGGCAAAATATATTCCAACTCTAAAGATTTAGTTTATATTGCTCATTACTAGTCTCACTAAAATAACAAATAGTATGACATAGACTTTAACAAGACTAAAAGCAGTAAAATGACTGCAAAATTACCAGTTTTTTTGTGGTAGAGGACATAAAGGTTTATGTCTAAGCATCCTGAAATGCTGACAAAGTAGCTTCCTTTTGGCAAGGGAAAGTGCTGCCTGGTAATTTTACAGTTTTGAAAAAGTAAGAAGTAAGGCCTTTAAAAATTTAAATCTCATTAGACTAGAATAGAAATTTAGAGCTCTCAGAGACCTTAGAAATGATCTAATCCAATCCCTTCACAAGTAATGACATTGAATTTTACAGGAGTTAACTAACTTCCCTTAGAAAACACAGCAAATTAGCCAGAATCAGAAGTCCAACTGAGGCCTGCTGTGCCTGTCAGGGATGCTTTCCTCTGACCAGCCTGTGTCTCTGGACATCGTGTTCATTGAGAATGTATTTTAAAGACTATGAGATGGTACTTTCACTACAAGATTTATTCTACAGGAAAGCTCACAGATCTTTTGCTTCATTTGCAGGACAGAATGGAGGGGAAAGCATCTCTGCATCATCATTCCTGTGAACTGACTGAACTTTTTGCTGCCACTCATCGAAGATTAAAGGAGCATTACCATGAACTAAACTCATCTGCCTCAATGTGTCCTCCACTTTCTATGTTAATGTCAATAGCCCATATCTTTCCATCATTTGACGGCCATCATCAGCCGGCAGAGAATTTTTCTTTGTGAGAGGGCTTATTTGTTCAGTGAGCATTTACTACTCACCAGAAACCAAGTAAATTAAAATGGAGAGACCTGTGACTTTCCTGTGGTAAAAGTCATCCTGACATATTCCTCATGTGTGCAGCAAACAAGACGTCAAAGTACACAGAGTCACCCACTGAATTAGTAGAGTCAAAAGACACAAAGATCCTAGGTGAGAAAAGTATTGATTGGCAGGGCAAATGAAGGCCGTTAGTAACCTCCATGATTAAAGACTGAGATAACACAAGGGATGGGTTCCTTTTCTTTCTTTCTTTCCTTTTTTTAAAATTAATTTATTTATTTGAGAGAGAGAAAGAGAAAGTGAGCACATGCATGGGAGGAACAGAGGGAGAGGGAATCTGAAGCAGGCTCCACACTGAGCTCAGAGCCCATCATGGGCCACAGTCTTAGAAGCCTGAGATCAGAACCTGAGCTGAAACCAAGAGTGGGAAGATCAACCAACTGCACCACCCAGGTGCCTCTACACAAGGGATGACTTCTGAGGAAATTACAAAGGTGGCATCAAGTGTTAAGCTGAGTTGAAACTGAAGCTAAGAGGGGCCTGATGGTTTGTATGAATCAAGAGGCCTGAGGATTAGAGGTCTCCCTGCAGATGAGGAAGAGCTGAAATGGCATCGAGCCATGAGTGATCTGAAAATGGGGTTTGGTCAGAGGGAGCCATGTGGACATTAGTTGCCAGGATGTTCCATTGTTTTCTCCAGAGAAACAGAACCAACAGCGTATGTATCTGTAGACAGATAGATGATAAAGAGATTGATAAACACTACAGATTGAATTGCATCCCTCCCAAGTTCATATGATGAAGCCCTAACCCTCAATATGATAATATTTGGAGATGGGGATTTGGGAAGGTTACTGGGTTTCAGTGAGGTCATGAGGGTAGGGTCCTCAAGATGGGATTAGTGCCCTTAAAAGAGGAGACACCTGAGAGTTTGCTTTCTCTTCCTCTCTCCATGTGAGGGCACTGAGTGTAGGTACCATCTATCTACAAAGCCACAAAGAGTCTTCCCCAGGAGAACCTTTCTAGAACCTTGATCTTGGACTTCCCAGCCCCCAGAACTGTGAGAAGTAAATTTCTGTGGTTTAAGACACCCAGTTAAGACATTTTGTTATGATAGAGCAGACTGAGTGAGTAAGAGAGAGAGAGAGTGATTGGTTGATGGACTGATTTAGGAATTGGCTTATGTGATACTGTGAGATCCTGCAAGTCTGAATTATGTCGAGCAGACCAAATAGGCTGGTAACTAAGGCAAGGGTTGATTTCCCAGGCTTGAGTTTGAAATCCATAGAGTTAGAAGGCAGGCTAGAAGCTTAAACAGGTCTCGATGCTGCAGTCTTGAGGCAGAATCCAGGGATGGATTGTAGAAATGAAAATGAAAATCCGCCTTTGGAGTTGACAGTGAGTGCACAGAGAGCTTACTCCTGGGTGATTCATTCAGAGAAGTCACCCATTTGGAGGTGACACTTGGTGGGTGATATAATTAATGGACTTTCTGATTCTTAGAATATCTTCAGTATCTTCTTGCATTTTCTATCTTCGATGGTCCAAAATGTAGCAGGAGCAATGCATACCTGATGATATTTTCTGTGTGTTTTCAGTTTAATAACTTTGCTGTGTCTTCTCATTTGCAATCACAATATTTAATACTGTCATATCACTTTTCATCGTGGCCTACCCGTGGATGTTTTCTTAAAAATTCATTTACTACTGCCAATACTATTATCATTTCAAATGTACTGAGTGGTCAGGAAATATCATGGTATGACAGGTAGCTGGCCTCACATCTCAGTTATCTACCTTTGATTTTAAAGAGAATTTGGCTCTGTTATTTATATTATGAGGCCTAAGAAACAAAAGCAATGCGCAGGTGATTATGCAAAGGGAGCCCCTGCCTCGTACTCATAAATCCATAGATCTGGCATATGCCTTTATCCACAGCTTCAACATATCTAAGCTTGGTGGAAGCCATTTGTACCATGGTAATACTGATCCACACTTAAACACAGAAAGACTCTTGGCTCTGATTTCAAGTTGACAATAGCCTGACTTGAGAAAAATATTAAAGTTAATCCAAGAGAAATATTGACATAAAAAATTAAATGTGCCAATCTTATCCACAACAAAAATATAAAATGAAATCGTCTTCAGAGCGACTGAAGAAACACAGTGTTCTTCTTAGATGTTGCCTCTTTTATACTGTATGTATGTTGCAATAAAAATACAGCAAGCCAACCCATAAACAGTATCTTCCCAGCAGCTCTACTCTTGAAATAATCCAGCCATGCTTCATACCACAGGTGTATCTTCACATATTATCTTACAAATACTGCCTTAAAAGCTCATGAAACCAGAGGATTTTTAAGAATATGCCTACTGGGGGCACCTGGGTGGCTCAGTGGGTTAAAGCCTCTGCCTTCGGCTCAGGTCATGATCCTGGGGTCCTGGGATCGAGCCCAGCTTCGGGCTCTCTGCTCAGCAGGGAGCCTGCTTCCCTTCCTCTCTCTCTGCCTGCCTCTCTGCCTACTTGTGATCTCTGTCTGTCAAATAAAAAAAATATTTTAAAAAAAGGAATATGCCTATTGGATATTACACCAGACTAACATCTGTACTCAAAGGGAAATAGGGGTAGTATATTTTATGAAATTCCAGCCTGTAAAGGGACAAAACAACCACTCCCATGCAGCAAGTGAAAAAAAAAATGCAGACACAGCCCAGCAGAAGCACATTTGGAACATTCCCATTCCTTCCCCCTGTACTACAGCTCCTGGGATCACAAGAAGCATACGACTTATGCCTATGTGTAGCGCCTTAAAGAAATCACACTCCTCTCCACCTTGATCCGCTCTTATAGTGCTCTAATGAATTAGTCTTCTGATACTTCAAATGTATTTAGAAAGCTTTATAGGCTGTATTTATTGCAAATATTCCAGTAGCTTTAATGCCTTCCTGCAAAATTCTCTTATATCCATCAACTAAGTGACTAAATTAGCAGATAAATACATTACTTACATGACTGCCTCTGTGCCCATAGTCACCAGAGGCAAATGGGCATGCATGACTAATTCATGCACTGAAGCGTCTTATTGGCCAATAATAGAGATCACAGATGATGTGACTCTAAATTCAAATTCCTCTCCATCGCTTTCCAATAGCATATTTTTCCTTTTATATTTAGAAAACATAGTTGTGATAGATAAATAGTCGTTGATGAGGATGAGTCCAAAAACATTAGAAAGCTGGCTTCCTTCTCTTTTCATGGGCGACTTAGCGTTTTGAAAGCACTTGCTTCCTTTACTTCTGTGTCCCTTGTCAACATCTGGAGACGGGCGGTGTGCACTGTCATTTCTCTTACTTAATAAGTGTACTTCTGAGTATTTCAGCATTTTCTCATCAAGCAAGTGTAAATGTTAACAGCAGCTTAGCTGCTGCAAATCACTGCTGAGTGGCAATGGGTTGCAGGATTTATCTGGATGAAAATATCAAAGAGTGTTTAAATGCTGTTGATATTTCCCCTAATGTTTTCCTTAAGAAAACATTAAAAGTTAGAGGCACAAGTTCTACCATTTGATTTCCTTATGTTTCAAAGTTATTCATTGAGCCATAATCGTCACATTTATTTGCCTCCCCTCTTAAAGCATGTCTTTCTTCTTTATTAACAAAACGTGCCGACTGCTTGCTGAGTTTAAAAATTAATTTCTAATTTCCTATCATTGAGATGAGGGTTCTTTAAAAGGTTTTGTAATATTTATTCAAATTATAAATAGATTGAGATAGATTGACTCTGAATTGACCAAATCAATTTCTGTCTTCTAAAATAGACTCATGCCATGATAATAATTATCCTTCATTTCTTTTTCATTGCATTCTTATTTTTGTGCACATGGCCATCAAAGATCGCTTACCATATAGTAGTAGAAATGCTGATCCATCTTGGATAACAATAACCGTGCATGAAGAATTATCCACCGAAGTGACTTTGAAAGAGAGCCATAATTTAGTTTAGGTCATGAAGGAAGAAATTGCGAAGTCCTAGAATACTGCCTGAGGTAACTTCGCAGAAGTGGTCCTTACCAAAATCATTCAGCATGGCTGACAGGCATTATTCAATATAGTTCATGTATCAATCAGAACTATTAAATCACCTCAGTCACAAAATGGAAAAGGGATGTTTCACATGCCAAGAAAGACCAGAGGAAGAAAGGCATCAGATATGACTGGATCCAGATCAGGTGAGGGGGAAGACTCTCTGTTGCCATTTCTTGACCCTGACACCCTGCATCGTGGCCCCTGAAGGCATCTGGCTCCCATCACTCTCACTGTTAGCAACTGCACAGAAAACAGCACATTTCTTTCCTCCCCATTTAAAACTCCTTAGCTTGGTTTACATTGACATGAGTTGGGCAGTAAACTCAATCCTGCATTAATCTCCGTGGATGGGGCCATGGTAAATGCAAACCCAGGTCAGACACCCTTATCTGATACTAGGGATTGGATAAGACTTTCCTAAACCACATGTGCCCAGTGGGGCTGAAAGAGGGAGGCTGTGAAGTCTAAAAGAGCACGTGATATGATGTGCTCCCTGACATTTGAAACCAGGTGGGCCTGCAATGGCTGACCCCACAAGACCCCTTCCCCAGGCTGCTCTGTAGGGAAGGCCCCCAGCCAAACAACACTTCTGTTCCAGGGGACCACGTGCAGTTCTTGCTTATCCCTGAGGGGTGGATTTTAGATCCCTACCAGCCTGTGGAATTATTCAAACGAACTAATCACATCCCCCTGCCAGAAGTGAAAGGGCACGCTACTCCCTTGAGACTACAAAACCTGCCTCCTCCTGTCTCTGGGCACTTTATTCTCTGGGCAACCTCCATGTGGCCCTCTGTGGCCGGCCATGTCCTCCTCCAGACGGCTGTGACGATATGTGACTAAGAAATGCCAAGCTCCTCTGTCCAGTGTTGTGTGTCATGTCTTCAGCCATCCCCATAACCCAAGGGTGGGAATCCTCCCTCAATGATGGGGTGAATAAGGTGATTAAGCAGAAGTGTATCTCTAAAAATAGGGATTCAATCCTCATAAGGACGAATGAATGCTGGGTAAGTCCATAAATCATCAAAGTTAATTTCAGTTTAAATCCACATTTCAATTCAATGAATATCCTCAGCTTCTAGGGCTCTTGGTAGGAAGAGAGAACAAAATTAACAGATTCTCCTAGAGAATTTGGGTATACGTGGGAGTAACATTTCAACTTAGACTCCTTACCTGCAGCAGGAGGTCAGGATTATAGGGTGAAGAGAACCAGGACTGGTTTTCCTAGCTAAGGAAGCACTGCATGCTACATCTTAACTTTTTTTTGGAAATGTACTATACTCATTAACATTTTTAACGCTCTGATAAGTCCTGTAGTAAAAATATCTACCGATATTTTATATCAAGAATTTCTCAGGCATATTTGGTACAGAATGCGTTGAAGACTTAGGGAATGCTGAAATATTCTTCATCTATGAAATGTTAAAATTTTTAGAGTTTCTTTAGAATACCATGGGCATAACTTAAATCTTAATAATGCTACTGAATATAGTCATTATAAATGGGTATTATAAAACATCTGAGATCTATTAAGTGGTCCTATCTTTAAGAGAAGGAAGATTACATGTATCTATCTTGAATTAAATCAACTACTTGAGTTTCAATTTTTTTCATTTATTTCTCTAGATTAAATTCTTTAAAGGGCATTTCTTCCTTAACATAATTTTAGAATTTAAATCCAATTCTTGTCAAGCCAGAAAAATTATCAAGATAGTTATCTTTTTATCATAAACTCTTGGGGAAAAATAAGATTAACCTCAGACTTTCTGACCTAAAATATCAACATATTTTTAAAAAGATGCCTATTTCCAATACTAATCCCTTTTTTTGAGAAAACTATTTTAAAAAAACCCACTTTAAATATTTGTCTTCTGTGGTCTTCACCACATATTCTCCTGGAAGAGCATATTAAAAAATAACACTTGAAGGAAGCTATGATAAATAGTTCAAATGAATTTTCTGCACATTTCTTGTTATGCAACAAAGAATCAATTGTGCCAGGAAAAACAACAACAACCTACAACGCATGATTAAGTAGTGCAGATTGGTTGTGATTTTAAGTATATTTCAATTTTTTTTGGAGTATGCCAACTGATGGCTATATCAATATTCCTTGTTTTGTTATCTTTAATATGCACTATGTAATTAGCAGAATTTGGGGGTAATCTTTTCCTGGAAGAATATGACTGGTTGGCAGTGAGGGGGGTGGTTTTATTTCTGACAATAAAAGCAATCATGATGATTTAGATATAATGGGGAAATACTTAACCAATGTAATTATTGTTTTTGAAACAGTTACATTGAAATGAGTTAAGGAGGGGAAGGAGTCTATTTTTAAGTCTTGTAAAAGAAATAAGCACAAATATTTTGACTACTTAAAAGTAAAATATCTTGGACTGAAAGATTAATTGTATTCATCAGCACAGAATTCTAAAATAGGGGGACAACATGTGGGGATTTGGGTGATGTTTCATCTTTGAGACTGAAATAGTCCAAATTCCTAAAATCTCCTAAGATTTTACTAGGTTCAGAAGTTTATTTTTGACTTCTCTATCATTAATTTTTTTGCTTTAATAAAACATGTTGAATCCTCTCCACTTGTGCATTGCTAATATAGATGTAAGGAAGCTGTAGTCCGAATCAGGTGGTGTGTTTAAAAACTCCCATGAACTTATTTCTCTTCCAGAGTTATTTTTTTGAATTTATATACATGATACAAAATCAAATCCTCCTGAGATACAGGCAGATGACCATGTCTGTGTTGATAATTTTGGACCCACCGGGAAAAGTCCATGTGTGTGCGTAAAGTCCTTCATCCTTGACAAGGAAAACATGTGTATTAAGGGTTAAGTGGACATCCTTCTCCTTAATACCCCACTGCTGTGAGTATGTGATCATCTGTGTATGGTTCATTATTATCTGTGTCTTCCTTTAGACTCCTTTTACTTAAAGGTTGTGTTTATTGATTTGAGAGAGAGAGAGCACGCATGTACAGGGGTGCTGCAGGGGGAGAGGGAGAAGCAGACAGAGCAGGGAGCCCCATGTGGGGTTTGGTCCCAGGACCCTGGGATCATGACCTGACCTGAAGGCAGGCGCACCCACTCCATTTAGACTCTTAAGCGAGGCAAAAGCAACAGCGTTGGAGCTCTCGACAACAGGTATACACAAACACATCACGCGCACACACACGTTTCTTACTGCTGCTGTAACAAATGACCGCTGATTTGCCTGCATAAAACAATGCACACTCATATTCCCATAGGTCACAAGTCTCCCTGGGCTAAAATTAAAGTGTTAGCAACACTGTGTTCTTTCCGGAGGTTTGCCGGGAGAAGTCATTTCCTTCCCTCCTCAAGCACATAGAAGTCATAGAAGGCCTTTCTGGGAGCCAGGCCCCCTCCTCCATATTCACAACCAGCAGCACTGAGCCTTCCAGGCTCTCTCTGACTCTGACACTCTTGCCTCCCCTTCATAAGAATCTTCGTGATTACACTAGGCCTGCCCAGATAATCCAGGATAATCTCCCCATCTCAAGATCCTCACGTTAATCACATTTGCAAAGTCCCTTTTGCTCATCCAGCAACAGAGTCACAGGAGATA
>RCUC01078218.1:0-13938 GCA_003697995.1 Taxidea taxus jeffersonii
GAAGCATCATTTCAGAAAAATAGAAGTTAATACGTTTCAGACATGATTTTTAGGCTCTAATGTATCTTGTGTTGTATATGCTGCTACTAAATATTAGAATATAAATCCAAAAACTATGTCACTTATACAAGATAGAAAGTTTTTACTGCACATTGTATTTTGCATGTCTGGTATTTCAGTATCTTGCACAGATCTTGCTTTACAGCTACTAATTTTATTTCATCAGATATTCATAAGTATATACATATCTGTTCTGAATGTAGTCATTATTTTGTTTCTACTTTACACAATGTAATCTGGCAGTGGTGCTTTTTGGGAAGAGTCTATGCCTTGTACATTTGTTCCTGGAATGACAGCAAATGATTCTTTCTGTCGCTGTGCTAATTTTGAGTCCTTCTTGCATTCATTTAGTCCTGCTTGTCGTGGGGCAGGGTCCTGCATCTTTGTAGTACTGTAGTCAGTGCATCTATAACTTTATTACTAACTCTAAAGCTTTATTTAAGATCACATTTGGTTATAAGAACAGTCTTCATAAATAAGTGAAAACTCATCATTAAGAAAAATTTAAATGTGGCAGCCATCTCAATTCAGATGACAAGGTGTAAACATAAGACTAAATTGAGATCTAGTTTACTTAAAGAACCACAGCTGACTAGCATTTTTGTATATTGTGGATTCAGAGCACTAGCTTTGTGACCTGCCCAGCCGGGTTCCAGTCCCCACCCTGGATTGGTGAGTGAATTTAGACAAAGCACTTCCCCTCTGTGTAACTGTATTGTCCTCATGTTTATGAGGAATGCAGTGAGTATTGCCTCCTGAATCTGTGAGAAATAAGAAGTGACCCCCATGGGAGGCCATTAAGCCAGCGATTTACACATGCAAGTCTTTGGTAATGGACCATTGTGTATGTAACTCTTGGAAGGCCCTAAATGGCAGAAGAACTTTAGTATTTCAAAGTAGGGAGTGTGGAAATGTGAAGAATATCGGATTTCAGTCGACATAATTCGTGTGGCCCACACGTGATATTCCCATGCAGGATCCTCTAGCCCAGAAAACAAAGATCAGTCACTGATATTTGAGAACTGACAGCATGGCCACCAGGGATCTGACAATAGGAGGGATCTTCTTAACACATTCTCTGGTTGGGATCCTGGGGAACTTCTATCTTCTTTACCATTATCTTGTCCTTTATTTCACTGGGTGTAGGCCAAGGCCCACAGATTTGATTGTCAAAAACCTGACTGTAGCCAACATTTTGGTCCTGTTCTCTATTGGAATACACAATACAATGTCATCTTTTGGGTGGTATCCCATCGTCAGTGATTTTGGATGCAAATTTTTCCCCTATGTTCGTGGGGTGGGCAGGGGGGTGTCCATTGGCACCACCTGCCTCCTGAGTGTCTTCCAGGCCATCACCATCAGCCCCAGGAACTCCAGGTGGGCAGCACTTAAAGGGAAAGCTCCCAAGTGCATTGTCCCTTCAGTTGTCCTGTGCTGGGTCCTGCAGATACTGGTAAATATCATCTATCCTTTGTTTATGACTATCACTTTGAACAACAAAAACATCACAAATAGGAAAAGTTTTGGGCGCTGTTCAAGTTTTCGTCAGGAGAAAAGGAGAGACTCATTGAATTTAGCATTGCTCTCACTCTCTGATGTGGTCTTTATGGGGCTCATGCTCTGGGCCAGCAGCTCCATGGTCTTCTACCTGTACAGGCACAAGCAGAGGGTCCAATGCATTCTTAGGACCAGCGACTCCTCATCATCACCTGAGTCTACGGCCACCAAAACTGTCCTTCTCCTGGTGAGCACCTTCGTCTACTTTAACACCCTCTCCTCTATCTTTCATATTGTTTTGGGTCTTTTTGATAATCTCAGCTGGTACCTTCTGAACAGCAGTTTGGTGATCACACTGTGTTTCCCAGCCCTCAGCCCCTTTCTGCTCATGAGCCGTGACCGCAGGATATCCTTGTTCTGCTTCGCCTGGATAAGGAATGTAAAATTCCCTCATGTTATGAGAAACATGTAAATTGCAGGAATCTCCTTAATGTTCCCAATGTTGATAATTCACTCATCCCTTCAGGGTCCCCAGTACAATGATGAGAAGCGAACAGAGCATCTTGATCATCTCCTTCACAGTTAACAATAAGTTATAATTGTAAATGTAATGTGATACTATAGAATTATCTTATAAATACTCATGTGTTTGAAGTTTTGCTAATGGTCAGCGGAGGAGCACAGAAAGTATGCAATTATAAACCCCAGGTCCTGAAGCAATCTGAATATTTTTGAGAAGTCTTTGAGTGTGTCAGGTAAATTTGTCACCTAAATTTCCCAGAAGTGAGGTAGACATGGAAGTGTAGGGAAAGGAGCATGACAGTGGATCAGCTTGTGTCAGGTCATTGGTGAAACTGAGGAAAATTGTGGAAATTGAAGAAATTCCGTCAGTGAGTACAGGTTTGGGGGTCATTGGTCGTTTTGTGGTTTTCCTACTAGAGGGGCAATAGTCATGTGAGGTATGATGTCATGGCAGCTTGGGAGATGAGCGCTGTAAGCATGTTCAGGTAGAAATGGACAGACAGAACTGGACTGGGTAGTGGAGAGCATAGAATTACATTTTACCTAATTCTTAAACAACATCAGGTGATTGTAACAATTGTAAATGACATGAATTCCATAGAATCGGCATCTGTGGAAGGCAGATCTTTCTCTCTTTTGTGAAGGGGACTTGGGCCTGTTGGTAAGAAAGGGGTTTGGTGGTGAACACTCAGTTCCCTGAGGTGATGAGATTCGTTCATGGTGCAGAGTTCCACTGAGTTTGGAGGGCTGAAGGGAGAGCCCTTTGCAAGGCAGAGACATAAATCCTTTCTGTTTATGTGGAGGTTGTGGCTCCTTGATTTTCAATTTTCCTAAATATTAGGAGAGAGGTTCTTTTTAAAATAGAGTTTAGTTACTTAAGAGAGAGAGTGAGAGAGGGTCAGTCCCATAGAGAGGCAGAGGGGAGGGAGGGGGGAGGAAGAAGGAATCTGACGGCGACTCTTCACTACCCATGGACCTGACTGCGGGTTTCATCGCACAACTGCCAGATCATGACTTCAGCTGAGGCCGAGTCAAACACTCAGTGGACTATGGCACACAGAACCCCCTCTCCCCCAGATCGACATTTATGTAGTTGATATCTACCTGTGTATCTGTACCTAGATATAGATATGTATGTTCTTTTTTTAAAGATTTTAATTATCCATTTGACAGAGATCACAAGCAGGCAGAGAGGCAGGCAGGGAGAGGGGGTGAAGAAGGCTCCCCACTGAGCAGAGAGTCCGACCGATATGGGCTCGATCCCAGGACCCTGAGACCATGACCCACGCCGAAGGCAGAGGCTGCAACCAACTGAGCCACCCAGGTGCCCCTAGATATGTATGTTTTTATAGATTGTGTATACAACTTTGTTCCAAAAAATGGAACCCATATTTGTAGCTCACATGGAACACTTAAATTGTTTCCAGATATTAGATCACAACACAAGAAGAGAAAAAATAGATACTGACACACTCACACCTACAGTTGTGCATGTAAGGATCTGTTTGTATGATCTCTGTGCCAATATACAATATAGATGTAGAATTAATCATGTCTGTTGTCCACCAATCAATGTACCGGAGCTTTGTCCTTTAGGGAAAATTTTCAACATCAGTATCATATATTCAATATCAGTATCATGATATTTTCAATATCAATATCAGTTATCATAATGCCCCAATCAAGGCCTATGTGATCTGATGTGCATATTGCCATGGTAGTTGTCTGGTTGTTACAGATCCATGATGTGCGCTTTTCATTTTCCTACTTCAACTCTCGTTTTGCCATTATCTCCTGAAATAACATCCCTGTGAAGAGAAGAAAACTGTATGTTTTATTTTAAATGGAGTAATTAGAGTGAAGATGGCACTGCCCGGTGGCAGTCTAGAGGAAAGGAGCTGTCCTACACCCCCTGGAAAACCTGTTCTTTCTGAGTGGGTGGTATTATGCTACCTATTCCTGCTGGAACTCTGCATATTTCTGTACGAAGCTCTCCTGCCACCATCTCCAACAGCTGATCTAGCAGTTAGTGTGGTGATACCTCTCCTGAGCCTTGGGATTGAAGAAGTGTGAGTCGTTCTTGGTGCAAAGGGAAATCTGTGCCATGGAAAGATGCCACTTGGTATTAGGATGGACTTGACCTTCCCATCTGCCATCCTGTCCTCCTATTGCCTGCTGCTGCAGACCTCCGTGCTCTGCCAGGATGTCATCGTGAACATCACCTTGCTCTTGTCCTCTGGCTGCTGCTCGAGGTGCTCTGTCTTCTCCAGTATGGAGAGGATTTCAAGTACAGAGGTTTCAGCCAGCAGCTGTCATGGGCTGACACCACAGATACCTCTGATCATTGGCCACAACAGTGAGAATTGGTGGGTCAGTTTGTCCTGGGAACGGTCGCAGATTTATGTCAGCACAGACATTTGGGTAACACACTGAGCCCAAGGCCAGTGGGCATCCACTATTACTTTGTTAAGATTCTATTTATTTATTCTTGAAAGAGAGAGAGAGAGAGAGAGTGCATGCACAAGCAGGTGAGAGGGGCTGAGGGAGAAGGAGACTCTCACTGAGCAGGGAGCACTCAGTCCCAGGACCTTGGGATCATGAACTGAGCAGAAGGCAGATGCTTAACTGATTGAGCCCCCCAGGCACCTGGCGTCTTCTTCCAAAGCAAGACCTCTTCTATAGCAAGAGACTGTTCTACCCTCCAGACTGGGAGAGGCAAGGCTGTCTGGTCCGGGCCCTTCTCAGAAGCAGGTTCCTGCTGCCCTCCAGTTCTCTTTGACACTCCTGGCCAGAGCATCTTGTTTGGACCAAGCAGTAAGTAGTGTGGGCTTCAAAAAGGTCCAGAGTCTCATACTCCCCATATTTACAGTAGCAGAGAGAGCCTTTTGATGATCTGCTTCCAGGGTGACACAAATCCCCTCACCTCGTTCCTCAGAGACTGAGCTCCAGGACTTCTCATTAGCTCAGTGTTATTTTCCTACTGTTATTTGGAAAGAAACATCTAAAAATGATAAATTTGCATTTTTTGGTCAAAAAACAATAGAGGTAGTAATTAGTCTATAATATAATAATTCATATATTTGCATATCAGAGGGTTTATTTCCTCCTTTTATATATGTAAACTCTTGTTAATTTTAAAATATAATTTTCATGTTATAATTCCATGTAATAATTGACCCCTTTTTGAGCTGTATCCTTATTTCTTAGTTCTATTTATTATTTTTTATTAAAAAATTTTATGATGTTACTCACCATTCAGTACCTCATTAGTTTTTGATGTTGTGTTTCATAATTCATTGTATGCGTATAACACCCAGTGTTCCCTGCAATACATGCCCCCATTTATCCCATTAATGGGCTATCCCATACTTTCACCCTCCCACCCCAAAACCCTGTTGTTTTTTTTTTTTCAGAATCCATAGTCTCTTGTGGTTCATCTCCCCCTCCATTTTCCTCCACCTTCATTTTCCCTTCTTTCCCCTAATGTCCTCTCTGCTATTCGTTATGTTTCACAGTAAGTGAAGCCATATGATAATTGAGTTTCTGTAGTTATTTCACTTAGCATAATCTCGTCTAGTCCCATCCATGTTGATGCAAAATTTTAGTGTTCATCTTTCCTGATGACCGAGTAATATTCCATTGTATGTATGGACCACATCTTCTTCATCCATTTGTGTTGTTGAAGGGCATCTTGGCTCTTTCCACAGTTTGGCTATCGTGGACATGGCTGCTAGGAACATTGGGCTACATATGGCCCTTGTTTTCACTACATCTGTGTCTTTGGGGCAAATATCCAGTAGTACAATTGCTGGGTCATAGGGTAGCTCTATTTTGAACGTTTTGAGGAACCTCCACACTGTTTTCCAAAGTGGCTGTACCAACTTGCCTTCCCACCAACAGTATTAGGAGGGATTTGGGGGAGGTTTTTGTTCACTGCATCAGTATCTTTACTGGTTATTGGTCTATTCAGGTGGTCAGTTTCTTCTTGTTCCAGCCTGGTAGTGTTTTAGGTTTCCAAGAAGGCATCCATTTCTTCCAGGTTGCTTAATTTGTTGGCACATAGTTTTTGTTTTTGTTGTTGTTTTTTTAGGACCAACTTTGCAGTATACCATAGGTTCAAGAGCAATGTGTTTTCATTCTCATTAGTTTCCATGAATTGTTTAAGTTCTTCTTTAATTTCCTGGTTGGCCCAATCATTCTTTAGCAGGATGCTCTTTAACTTCCAAGTGTTTGGCTTCCTTCCAAATTTCTTCTTGTGGTTGTGTTCCAGTTTCACAATATTGTGGTCTGAAAATATGCAGGGATACTCTCAATCTTTTGGTATCAGTTGAGACCCGATTTCTGACCCAGGATATGGTCTACTCTGGAGAAATTTCCATGGTCACTCAAGAAGAATGAGGATTCTGTTGGTTAGAATGGAATGTTCTATATATATCTATGACATCTATCTGGTTCAGTGTGTCATTCAAAGCTCTTGTTTCTTTGTTGATCTTCTGCTTAAATGAGCTTGTGAGTGGAGCATTGAGGTCTCCTCCTACTTATGTATTATTATCAATATGTCTCTTTATTTTGGTTGTGAATTGGTTTATATAATCGGCTGCTCCCATGTTGGGGGCATAGATATTTACAATTGTTAGATCTTCTTGTTGGATGGACCCTTTAAGTATGATATAATGTTCCTCTACATCTCTTACTACCATCTTTTGTTTAAAGTCCAATTTGTTGGATATGAGAATTGCTACCCTAGCTTTCATTTGAGCTCCATTGGTGCGGTAAATGGTTCTCCATCCCCTCACTTTGAATCAGGAGGTATCTTTAGATTCAAAATGTGTTCTTGTAGACAGCCTTTGGATGGGTCCTGCTTTTTTATCCAATCTAAAAGCCTGTGTCTCTTGATGGGAGCATTCAGCCTTCAGCCTGAAAGATAAGAATTTAGTGCTATTGTATTGCCTGTAAAGTTCTTCTTTCTATAGATTTCTATTTCCTCTTGGTCTCGTGACTCTTGGGTTTCTCTTTGGTTATAGAATCCCCTTAATATTTCCTGCAAGACTGCATTGGTGGTCATGGAATTCTTTCAGTTTCTGCTTGTCCTGAAAGCTCTTTACCTCTCCATCAGTTCTGGAGCAAGGCTGGGTAAAAAAAAGTATTCTTGGCTGCATGTTCTTTTCACTTAGTAGCTGGAATGTGTCTTGCCCACCCTGTCTGGCTTGCCAGGTGTCTGTGGATGGGTCTGATGTTATTCTGTTGTTCCTCCCTCCCTACATAAAAAATCTCTTTCCCCTGGGGCACCTGGGTGGCTCAGTGGGTTGGAGCCTCTGCCTTCGGCTCAGGTCATCCAGAGTCCTGGGATCGAGTCCCCCATCAGGCTCTCTGCTCAGCGGAGAGCCTGCTTCCCCCTCCCCTCTGCCTGTCTCTCTGCCTACTTGTGATCTCTGTCAAATAAATAAATAAAATCTTTTAAAAAAATCTCTTTCCTCTAGCTGCACTCAGTATAGCTTCTTAGTCTCTAAGATTTGCAAGCTTTACTATGACATGTTAGGGCGATTATCTATTTTTCTTGACTTCAGTAGAGGTCCTCCGTGCCTCTTGGGCTCAAATGCTTATTTCCTTTCCCAGATTAGGGAAGTTCTCATCTATGATTTGCTCAAATACACCTTTTGTCCTCTATCTCAACAAACTCCATTGGGGGTCCCAATAATTCTGACATTGGAACAGTTCATGGCATTGTTGATCTCTCTATGTCTATTATCATGGGCTATTAGCTGCATATCCCTATTTTCCTCAGCTTCCATCCTTCCTATCAGCTTATATTCTAGATCACTGATTCTCTCTTCTGCTTCATTTACCCTCTCTGTTGGAGTATCCAGTTTAGATTGCATCTCATTGATAGCATTTTTAAGTTCAGCCTGGTTTGATCTCATTTCTGCCCTTGGACATTCTCTGTTGTGCTAATGCTTTTTTCACACCTACTGTTGACTTCATGATTGCTATCCTGGGTTCTATCTCTGACATCTTGCCTATATTCATATCCATTACATCTGTGGCAGAGGATATTGTCTCTGATTCTTTTCTTTGTTGGGAGTTCCTTCTCTTAGTCATTCTGTTGAGGGATGGTTGAGTGAATGGACAGAGTCCAAAATTTCAACCATGATCCAAGCGAGATGGAGCCTAACAAAATCTGGTGTGGTCAGATGCCACCACTGAAAAAATTAAGCCAAATTGAAACATAAAAGTAAAATAAGAAAATTGGGAAATAAAATAAAAGAAGAAGAAACAGAAATTTTAAGAGCTAAAGTGACTTCCCTGGATTTTCCACTAGCAAAATTCACCATTTGATCTATGTCTAGCAACCCTTTCCCCTGTGAGAGTTTTATTCCAACTGAGAACTCTGAGGGATGACAGTCCACAGAAGACCACACTCACTGATGACACCAATTGCAAGTTTGTAGGTCCCCAAAATGATACTCAGTGTCCATAGATCTCTATAGAGGAGGTCACAGAGCTCGCTGAGAGCTGCCTACTCATTGTGGATTATTACAGGAAAATGAACAGATGACCAACTGACAGGGAAAGATGTACAGGGCAGAGTCCAGGAAAAGTACTCACTGTGGATCTTCTAGTTGTCCTCTTTCTGCAAAGTCATATAGAATGTTACTTCCTGGAGTTGATATGGGATAACACTCTCAGAGTATTGCCAGTGATGGAGGCTCACCCAAGCCTCGGTACCCAGAATTTTTACTACAGTTATACGACTTACCTTGTGGATGATCGACAGTCTTCATACTGTCCCCAGGGTGAGTTGATACATTTGGTCTTCAGCCATCCAGAGGCTGACATGAGAATCTGGGCCCAAAGGCCCATTCTCAAATACATGGTTAGACAGTCTGGTGGCCAAGCCTCCAATCAAACAAAGATATTGGATTCAGAAGTCTGGAGGTCTCCTCCCAATATCAGAGGGCAAAGTCCAGATCTCCCTTTGGGGGAGTCTAATTCTTCTCTACAATGATCATCTCCCGGACTCTGCCCCAGACTCTCTCACAGCAAAATGTGTGTTTGTCTGTGTATCTACCTATGGTAGCATGTTGATACTATCCCATGATCTGGGATAGTATAATTCAGAGTCCTTTTACCATCGGAAGAAGCAGTGTGGGATAGAGGTAGTATTATGGAAACAGCTTGTCTTCTAAAGTCATTATGTACGTTTTCATAGTTTGGTACTAAATTGCTTATTTTCCCTCTTGACCTACTGAGTGATGTTTGGAAGAGGTGAATTCTTCTCTGCCCCCATGGTAGTTGCCTCATCAAGCAAGAGAGCCCATGTGGCTGACAACCCATTCTCTAACCACACAAATGCACACACTTGGTTACTTAGACCTATGTGCAACTCAGACCTTCAGAGCCACTTAAGGATGTAAGTCATTCTCAAACTCAGATACATGCTCACCAAATGCAGACATCCCCATTCTGGCATACTCACTGTGCACATTCCCACACAGATGGTGCTGTCCCACTGACTTCCCCACGGTCACTCACACAGTCACCAGGTGGATATGTCTCTCACTAACGAGTTTGTCGGTGGAGGTTTCATACATATCTCCAAACTTGTGAGGCAAAGCAGGATGATCCTAATTGGCCTTTAGACTCCTTCTCACCTACCGGAGCCCACAATGGAAATATTCAGTGTGTAACATTGAAGATGTGCTCTGAGCTTTGCCACTTGAAGAGTGGATCTGGTGAGAAACTTTGGGTGTGCAGGATCTGAGTTGGGTGAGAGCACAGGGAAAGAGGGCACAGGAGATGGGGGTGCAGAGAGCATGCAGTGTAGGTGTGAGAGAGTCAGTGGGTAAAATGCACCCAGGTTATAGTGTGTGGAGTGTTTTAAGCACACCATGGGGCTTTGTGGCACAAGGGAACAGCATGGGCATGGAAATTGAGGGTGTACCACATCCCGGATTCTCTGGAGATAAGGGATTAAGAGGTCATGGAAACAAAAGGTAAAATGGAGAGGAGAGAGTGTGACCATGTGAGTGAGGGGCAGGGCTGTTAAGAAGCATAGGAGAGTCCATGTCCACAGTAGGTTAAGGAGCACAGTGGGATGAAGTGTATATCTTTTATAAGATGAAAGGTTCTTTTCTTGATTTTATTTTATTTTATGTTATTTTTTTATTTCATTTCATTTCATAAGAAATGAAGATTGCACAAGCAGCACCTCAGTTGGATATTTCTAGTGTCCAAGAACTTTGACCCCCTTGGATTCTCCTACAAATGGGCCATGAGAGCTTGTCTCTAGGTTCCAGCAGGGGAACACAGCTACTTGCATACTCTAGACCAAAGAAAAGTCCTCCCTTATCAGGGAAGGTCGTTCTCTTTTGACAAGTGTACAGCTTTGGGAAGATGCACATGGAGTGAGGAGGGAGGAAGGGGACACTGGCCTAGGCAGCCAGCTCAAAGGAAGCAGTCCTGGCCATCAATAACGTTAACACCCAGGATAGAGTCAGACATGGCAAAAGGAGTAAGAGCCTTACAAGGGGATCATGGGCTGGTGGAGAAAGATGATTTTGGGTGATGCAATCAGTGGGAGAGCTTAGTGGGTTTGAATTGATTAAGGAGCCCAGAGGAAAACAGCAGATGTAGGAAGGTGAATGGGGGATACAAGGAGGTGAAGGCTGGGATTTTGATGGAAGAGAGAGGAATGTATGGAATTGGACTGAGGTCTGTGGAATAGGGCAGATATCGGTCCAAGGGAAGGTAGAGGTAGTGGGTGCCATGAGTGTTTGGCTGTGGTCTCCATAATGCATGGGGCCAGCGTTGGCAGATGGAAGCAATCCCAGTTGGGTGAGGGAAGTAGGTAGGGTATGGCAGTAGAAGGGTCTGGTGGAATTGGGAGGGTCAAATGCAAATGAAGGAGTTGGAAGGTGATGGGGCAGGGTCTTAGTGATGGAAAAGACCTAAGGATTCATAGGATGATGGTCTCGATGGCAGTAGAGGTACAGAGGTGACCAGTATGGAGATTCAGAGGATGGAGGTATGGGGCTTATTGGGGTTAGATGATTTCATTTCCACTCTTTAATGTTGTCATTTACACTGCATTCCAACATTACTCATGGATCATTTTTGCTTTGAGTCCATGAGGCAAACTCTTATTTGCATAAATTGCTCCCAGAAATTTTTTTAACATACAATAGGTACCCGGGTAGAAGGTTGAGTGATCAGCACCCCATCCCTATCCCACTCCTCTGTGAATATCAGGTGGAGGGGGTGCCTGGGTTGGGACTGGCAGGAGAGCCTGGTCATCGGTACCAGGCACCCAGTATTGGCAATAGGCTGCAGGCCTGACCCTTCCCAATACTTCGATCTTCAAGAACTTTTACTGTCCAAAAGTGATTTGATGAAATTGTTGTTCTTTTGTGAAATATTTCTGAAATATAATCCACGCTTTGTATAAGAATGAAACATGATACAGAATTCAAAAGTTGTAGGTAATGTTTGTTCCTTGTGTGAAACCATCCCAAGTGGTAACCACAGGTAACAGGGTTGTGAATATGATCATAATTAAGAATATTTTAATTTTTGTCCTACTGTGCTAGCAGTTTCCTGTTGTTATCTCTTGGTTGTATTGCCCTACGTGGCAAAAGGGACTTTGCCACGCAATTAAGTTAACATAGAGAATAAAATAAGGAGGTTATCCTCTTTTGTCTGAGTGGAACAGGTGTAATCCTAAGACCCTGAAAGCAGAAGAAGTCAATTAGATGCAACGGAAGAGGAAGAGATTGGAAAGAAGAGGGAGATTCAGTGTGCTGTTGCTGTTCGTCAAGGAGGTGGGAGCTTCAGGGATACCTGCTATCTTCTTTGGAAACTGCCCCATCCACCCCATTCTTCAGCAGTGACCACTCTGACCACTCAACAGCCATCCTGACAGAGCCAAGACCCTCCACTAGTATAAGGTTGTGACTAACTAAAAGCTCACATGATGGTTAGCGTTTATATGCAATAAAGTACTTTTAGTTGTTACGGACATGCTAGAACACACTTCACAGACTCTAGTGTGGTGTGACTATAAATGGACATTAATGCACTGGGAAACCAACAGAATTCATTTGACTTGCTTTATTGTAAGATGTGCTTTACCGAGGTGGTCTGGAACCGTTCTGCAATATGTTTGAGGCTTGCCTGTATATGTAGAAACACAGTTAATGATAAACAACAAAGGAAGTAAAATTCCCATATATTATCCTATACATGATGCCATTTGATCTCCACATGTAAAAATTTTCTTCCAATGTCTGTGTATTCTCCATTTTATACATGATTAGACTATATCTGATATTATACCTGAAATGGCATAAAATGAAATACATATACACACCTTTCATATATACTGCTTGGTACAATGTTTACAAAAATATTACTGTGGTGAACTTCCTTTCCTTTCAAGTGGCTTTCCTCAATCAGTGGTCTATGAGATGGGCATCATTATGCCAATAGAAATACACGTACTTTATTTCCTGAAACACAGCTGATTACTGAGTGCTGTTAATCTAAACACTCCTTGTTTATACATTTAAAGAGTTGAATGAAAACAGTAATCTTAATATTGATTTTCTGGGTAAGATCATAAGAGCTTAAAGTTTCTCTGTATTGGGGGTCAATAACGTACAACATCCCTGTGGTATTAGGAAAAAATAATGGTATTTCCAAATTTTTTAAGATAGAGTTGAATATTGTTTGTCTCACGGATCAGGGGTGTGGAGAATTGGTCAAGGTGCTTATTGCCCATGTCGATTGTCTCAGTGGTTCTGGATATGGGATCAGTTTACCACCGTTAATGCTTGTTCTTGCCATGGCTGTACGCTTCTGAATGTGTTCTTGCAAATGTCTGTACCATGTCATATCCCAGGATCTGCATACCCACAAGTCTCTGCCTATCATTCAATGGTCACATTGCATGTTGAAAAAAATTAACAGATAATATTAAGGAAAAAAATATAAACCTACAGCCAAGCATCCTCCTTATCCAGATTCACCAAGCATTGGTGTTTTGTCAGAAATTCCTTTTTATCTGTTTATATGCTTTTGCTGTTACATGTGACAATACTTTTCCAACATCGGGACACTTTCACCTTAATCTCTGGATATTTATCTTCTTATGTCAAAGGCATTCTCCTTTCTTTTTTCTTTTTCTTTTTTGTTTTTTGTAAGATTTGTTTAAAAGAAAACTCGGAGAGGGTGACAAACCATGAAAGACTCTGGCCTCTGGGAAAGAAACCAAGGGTTACAGAAGGGAGGGAGGTGGGGGATGAGGTAATCAGGTGTCGGATATTAAGGAGGGCACGTGTTGTGATGAGCACTTGGGTGTTACACAAAACTGATGAATTGTTGAACACTACATCAAAAACTAATGATATAGTATTTGTTGGCTAACTGTACACAGATAAATAAATGGGGAAAAAAAGTAAACTGAACAGTAACGTGGGGCGGGAAGACACAACCCTGAGATCAAGCATCAAACCTTCCACCACCAGGGCCAGGCAGGAGCCCCAAGTTCATTCTCTTAACACAAGAAAACTATCATACATGTATGAGCAACACTAGTGTCATGTCTTCATTTCCCTGACTGTCCCTATACAGATTTCCTGCAGTGACACAATGATATAATTTTTGTCTGTTCTCAGAAATCTTGGATCCAGTCATATCAGGGATTTATTTTATTGTCTTCATTCTTGTGGCTTTAATCAAGATCAGTTACCACTCTTGCTTTGTCTTTGTCCTCAGTGATAGGGACAGTATTGGAGAATGCTGTCTTTGTTTTGTGGAATGTCCCTCATTGTCGGTGTCTCAGATTGTGTCTGTCATCCTGTG